>NIJG01000002.1:719737-756769 GCA_002201625.1 Euglossa dilemma
AAATTTCGCGAGTATTAATAAATTAAAAATAAATTTAAAATATTAGTCAAGTGACTAGTATACGCTTGAGTAATCTCAATATCTGGTTTCCAGTGACAAATAACTGATTAGAATGGTTCACTGGTCACTAGCAAAAATGGGTGAACACCTCGAGTCGTTATGTCATCGGCGGAGGAAGGAAAGGAGATTCTCCTTTTCCTCGCGATAGAGTCTGATCGCGTTTTAAATCGATTAATTAGAAATCGAATATCCCGGGAGCTTAAGAAATTGCAATTTCGCAGGATATCATTGGCACGGGGATCGTGGCGTAGAGGAAAGAATCGGGTGATCGATAAATGGAAATTAGGAGATCGTCGGCGGAAGAACAGGATGGGATTCCGTTCGTAATTTCATTGTAGGCATTATGGAAAATCGTGGTCGTGCCGTGCGCTTGAATAGTTGTCGAGTTCTGTTCATTAGGGTTCTAAAATTTCTGCAGCTTGAATTACGGAGTGCAGCAAAGGACTAACGTAATTTCGCTGTAACTTTAAGAAGATCGTTACTAGCGGACGGGGCCGCTGATGAAATTGACTTGATAGTTTCGTGTCCCCCTTTATGGGAAATTCTGGTTACATCGTGATTGGAAACTTGTCCATTACACCCCGGTATGGTTGCGGGCCGTATAAAGTTTGAATCATCAAACAAAACAAAAGGCTCCGTGAGCATCGTCGCGATTTTACGGCTCTACTTACAACTCGTAAGGTGTAATACTCATAAATCAACGTGGACGGATAAGGATCGTTATGGGAGATAATTCTACTTTGGCGGAAAATTCTGATTCCACGGTGCTGGAGGGATCATCGATTAGCCTGGTCGATAAGCATTTTAAACGTCGGCTGTTTAGAGCGCAGGAGCGGATCGTCGTGTCCTTAATGCCGCAATAACGATCGCGAATTGCCGGCGTATGGAAACCGTAACGAGAGACACTCTCGGTGCCCTCGAAATTGCTAGTCCGAATGTGACGGCAATAACGAAGTCTACCCGCGTTTTCGTTTAATTAAACGAACACACAGAAGGAGGCCGCGGGGAATGCGTAAACGGGGAAGAAAGGAAAAAACCCGGCCTCTTTGATAAATGTAAAACGCAACGGGACAGTGTTCCGATTTTCCCCGGGAAATATCCAAAACGCGCGACTCGAATACAAAATGCCCGGTTTCCAATTCGAAAGTTTATATCATCCAAGTTCTCCGTTACGCTTCCTTCCGATGAGAGTTAAAACTTCGCCACCATCCGCGACGCAGACAATGTTACACATTCAGCCGGTCGTTCCTGCCGGATATGCCGGTATAAATTTGACGAAACGTTAAAACGACCATCCCGGGTGGCGGAATTTCCAGGATAACCCGCGAGCCGAATATTCCACGCGCAATTGAACGACATGAAAGCGAAGATGCACGTACGGCGGGATCCAGCAGGAATATTAAATCGCGCGGCACTGTCAGGCTTTATCGACACACGGAACCGTGGCGCATATCTCCGTCGGCAAACGTCCCGTGTACGGTATAATTAATTTGCATAGGGAACAGCGTCGCAACGTTTGATAAACGCGCGCGAGCGAGGGTTGCCGGGCCGGGCGTATGTAGGCAGCTAAGTTTCGAGACAGGGTCAGGGTTAATGTGGCATGTCAGCGACTAGGGGTTGCGGATCTCGTGAACAACGGGAACCCGCGTCTGCCGCGACTCTAGTCGCCTATAAAAGCAACAGTTTGCACGGTGCCGAGTAGCTCCAAGAGGTTTCCCCTCATCGGCGATAAACGTTAATTAACGTTCGGCCGGGATTGCCGAGGAGCTGCGCGTCGCGGTGGCCGGCAATTACGCCCGATTAACGGCCGCCTGCTAATTACAAATATCGTGGAATTAATATAACGAACCGTGTCTATTAAACCGCGATTGATTTCCGTTCGCTTGAAATTCGCCCGCGTTCCGGCCGTTTGTTGCACCGCGACGAAGCTCGAATTAATTCCATCGGAAGTTAGCCGTGAGAACGCTGCCGGAAGTTCCACTAGCTCGTCCAGACGGTCGAGAGACTAGACTGGCGAACTTTCGTCGAGATCGAAGACGAAACGCGAGAAAGAAAGGGGAAAAAAGGAAGGTAAAAGGGTGCAAAAAGGGGTTAAAAGAGAAGGAAGGCGTGGCTCGACGAACCGCGAGAATCTAAACGTTACTTTCTCTAACGAAACGACCTATAGCGTTACGAGGAACGTGATTCCGAAATCTCGCTTTTCCGTTCTTTTCTTCGCCTCTAATTTTTTGTCTTCACCCTTAATGGATTCGATTGGTTGGCGCACCCCATCGGTTCTTCTCGATGTCGACGGCGCAGCCTGTCGTGTAAGGAAGATTCCATTAACCGGAATTCCTTTCGGCGGTTCGGAGTTACGCCAAGATGGCGTTATTCGCTTTGCAATATCGCGCGTGTAACTCGATCGCGTACTCGATGGTGTGCTCGATCGTGTCTACGTTTCAACCCCGATGGTTTTTCCGTGGCAGCAGACTCGACGTGCTTCTTTCGCGCGTTACTCCGTATTTAAATCCATCAGACTATAAGGGTCGTTAAACCTTGCCGGGTTCACGGACTCGCTTAGCGTTCGTTGTAAATCGATCATCGCTCACTTGCACGGCTTTTCTTCTTTTTATTTACATGTTCGTTTAACCCTTCTTAACGCCGCGCAGCTCGCAGTTCATACACCCGTGCCTCGACGTGCTTCTTTCGCGCGTTACTCCGTATTTAAATCCATCAGACTATAAGGGTCGTTAAACCTTGCCGGGTTCACGGACTCGCTTAGCGTCCGTTGTAAATCGATCATCGCTCACTTGCACGGCTTTTCTTCTTTTTATTTACATGTTCGTTTAACCCTTCTTAACGCCGCGCAGCTCGCAGTTCATACACCCGTGCGTCGATGTTATTTTTAATCCTCTTGTACTTTACCGGTCTATAGTTATGCCTCTCAACAATAGAGAGGCGAATCAACATTCGTTTCGTATCACGGCGATGATCGACTGAAATTCCCGGGATCGTTGTTTCGAGAGTCGATGCGAAAGATCACGGGAATCGCCGGAGCTTCGCGATTTTACGAGAATTTCCACGGCGATTATTTCAACGGAAGAGAGATCGTTCCTCTAAGGGAAATAAACCACGAAGGCCCGATGTTTCTGTAAACAATGCTTGTTTAACGAAACGCGTTGCACGCTTGACATAGTACCGAATTATATTTTATACCGCAGTGGCCGAATGTTTCCAAGTAAAATACAAACAGCCACGGCGCGCCGTATAACAAGCGGTATTTACAAATATTAATGTTTAATTATGCCTTGATAAAATTCGTCGGTTTACCCGTTCCGTTCGGCTATACGATACGCGTACGCTGAACCGGCGAATTCGATTCGCGTTTTTCGCTCGCTTGCTTCGTCGACGATGTCTCTTAACATCTCCATTCCCGGGAATATTCGTTCGCGCGGCGTTCTTGACAATTTCCGACGATTCCAATTGCCACCGCTTATATACTCCGTCGAAATATTCTTTCCTCGCGTTCAAACGGTCTTCGCGCAACACGTATCACGCGCGGTGCGAATATTTCCGCGAGCGGCTGGAAAGGAAGAGGCAATTTATAGTCGATTTGTAGTTGTCTAGAATCCTCTTCTATCATTCAATTTCCTTCCGCGTTTCAGCCTGACCGATGGCTCCTGTCGACGAATTGCGGCAGGTTCCCTGGTAAAAACGCATCAGTCGGCTCGCTTAAATCTTCAGCAATAGCAGACTTTATGCGGCCGTATCGCGGGGTCGACAACGATATTACGAGCACAATTTCAAAGCGCCGCAAGCACGTCCTGTGGCGATACGCCATGGCCGGACGAGATGAAGAAAAACGACCGCGTTATTCCTCCCTGTTCCTCCACTCCGTGTGATAATCGAGCCGGGCTAGTTTCGAACATCGATTCTCATCCGATAGGCGCGTTATTATTTCCGACAAAGAACGCGTAAACATCACATAGCGTTGTACGTCACAGAGATGCTCGCTGAGTCCAATTCTCTCGAAAGTCTCCGCCTAACTATCATTTCATACCTCTGGTACAACCCTATGTACATCTTCTGACCTGGTTTCCGTAAACCTGCTGTCTAAGGGACAGTGAGGAAAACCTTGCTATTCACTCCGTCAGGACTCGCACCAAATTCTCTTCCTTTTCCTTCGCGCGCGCGCACTCTATCTTCCTTTCTAACGACACGGCATTTCAAAGTCAAATTTTCGAATTCAAATTCAAATTTTCCGCGGTAACACTTCTGCTCCTGCCTCTGGTAGACTGCTCGACGAAAAATGCAATTCTCGAATGTCGTTGATCATTCTCCATTTAGCAGAGTTTCTCTTTGATCAATTCGTAATTGAAATCGAGTAATTCTGGTGGAGTTTATTTTCTTGGAAACTAATCTACGTTGTGGCACTGTCAGTTGACGAAATTTGTGAGGATTTTTTAAAACGGTGGCGTTATGTAAAAAGGAGAAACGTTTGATTAAAATTATTCTTTGGAAAACGATACCAATTACCGAGTTTTGTCACGTTGAGGGTCTTATGACGCCCTATTGGCACTATTTTAGTACTACTCCTTGATACTACCCATCAGGCCCAATAAAAAACCTTCTGGAAATCTGCCAAAGTGTTTCCGAAAAATTGCGCGACGTTTATATAGCTTCTGATCGGTCAATGTTCGTCAGAAACTGACGATCATTTCCGACTTCGTTAATAATCACGAATTTCTTGATGCTTTTATTCCTTTTATAAATTTATACTTCGAACAATTTTTTAGTACTAACAAGTTTGACAATTCATACGGTTTTTCACAAACCACAACTGCATTCGCACTTCCACTGGATGAATTTTAACGAGACGTATATGTATATCAAAATATTTTTACTTTTCCTGGATTTTTCTCTAAAACGTTTTTACTTTACGTTTTAACCAAAAATCGTGCCCACTTTTTTAGAATCTGAGGGTGGTACAACAATTTCAATTAAAATTTGTTGTACACAGTGCTCGCGCATTGTGCAATCGTTGTTAATATACTCCATCAAACTAATTCGCGCGTTTTATCAAAATTGTAGTAACGAAAGCTGTCAAAACGGTGTTTACCTCTCGTGGACGTTCACTCTCTTTCCGATAATTAATGAACCAAGACAGCCGAGAGACTCGCACGCATTTCTTCCTCCAGCTCGCCAAGTCGGTGTTTTCTCGAAGGAAACGCAGCCGGAGACACCTGCATTTCCTCGCGTTTATACGTACCGTTTTATACGTCCCGCGAAACACGGCGGTTGACTTGTAATGCGCGTTTACATCAAGGCTGAAGAGTGCAACGTGGTCCGCTCGGCCTCTTCTCGTCCGGATATATACGCATTCCACTGCTGCTTCCGCTCCGGCTGTCCCGATAGAATAGGAACACGTGCGGCCCGGGTCTTGATACTCGGATAAGATCGCGTAAGAACCATCTCTCCTACGGGAGGAACGTAATATAACTGAGACATTGACCCGGTAGAGGAAGAAGCCCGTGGATTTAATATGAATACTTGAGCCGGGAACCCGGAACGAATAGGTATGGAAGTCCCAGGACCTATCATATTTTTCAACTTCGCCACGAATGCTTCGGGGATATTTGTATTCGACGCGGACTCGCAACCGGCCCCGTTGGCGCGCCAGCAATTTTCAGGCTGCCATCACTGTCACGGACTTTATTCCACGATCCGAATCGCCAGCATGATCTCTCGCTTGGACGATTATTCGAATTAAACATCGCTTAACCGACCTCGCCGCTTCGATCTCCGATTTTGTACATGACACTTCAAATCGCGTATTTCAATGTATTTCAGCGAAGAGCAATTTTTGTTAGCTTTTTCCGCAGTGGAGATTTAGTTCCTTGGGTCGATTATCTTAGGGTGGTTTTTCCGAGAGAGGTGCATGGGTGGATGTCCGCATGGTGTCTCAGCTTGGTCGACCCGTACTTGCTTGGAAATAATCGTTCGCGTTAAATCGTACGGAAGTCTCGCGAGTTTCCCACGGAATCTCGATTGTCTTTGTTCCTCTCAAACCTGGTCTAATCTCGCGAGTGGATATTTGGATTTACAATCACGTCTGCGCTGTGTACATTTTATTGTTGACTTCCTGATTAACTCTTGACACTCGGTGATTTTTTCCTTACAGAAGAAATAGCAATTCGAAGACTGTTTTACTTCGACATTTCACACTGCGTTGAGTAATTTTAAATTTGATACGTTAATTAACATCGTCGATCTTAAGAATCCGATTAAGGGGTTAAATTACCTTCTTCCTACATATCGATTCTATTTATTTTTCAATCGGAACGTTTGCTGGAGTTTTTCATTAGGAACACGAAATTCGTGGAATATCGTATTGCCTCGATCGTTTGCGATAATAGAATGGCGAAAATATGATTATTGCCATTATGCCGTGGACGGTACAAACGGTATAGCTCTTTGATTAATGGATGTACAAACAGTACGTGTCGAAATTAATAGCGAGCAGCGCGGAACGGTGCAAACAACGTGGCTGCAATTTTCCGTAACCCGTTTTTCGTCTAAATAACATCTGGATCGACATGGAGTATGGGTCTGCCGGAAAGGTATCGGGAAATCGTTGTGTTCCGAGGAATAAGGCAAAAGGATGTGGAACTTTCGGCCGAATAACCGACGCACGAGGAAACTCTGCTCTTTCATCGCGGGGAACGCGGCCGCAAATTGTCGCGCAAACGTTATCGCGCTGGTGGCAGGGCGTCGTTTTCGATAACCACGCGAGAAGTGCGCTTAGCCGAGACTCGCTCAGAGGATGTAGATAGCACGGACGTTGTCTTACAATGTGCCTGGAATGGTCCCGGAACCGCTGTGTGTATGGTACGTAATAATCCATGGTGTCTGCAGTGGACCGCGTTCGCCGGCGACCCACTTCACCTATGCTGCACCTACCACTCCCGGCTTATAGACTTCAGTTTAATTACAACGCGTGTTAACGACCATATATAGGCCGCGGTGCTCGAGGCCCCTCGAAAATTGTCGATTACCGGCGACCTCTTCATTCGGTTGTCAAGCCGTTCCCACGAAACTAGCCGAGAGCCAAAGGTTTCATGCTAATGGAGCATGAGAGTCTCTGTCTAGACTCTCGCATCGCTACCTTCAGTCGATTCTAACCTTCCATCGATCTCCTTTATATCTCCGAGCCTCGATATATCGATCTCCTACTCCTAAACTCGAAATCGGAAACACAAGGGACACGGTTCCTCCTTGGTTCGTTGGTGGATTCTAATATTCCTCGCAGCTACAAACGTACCAATAGGCTTGTTAAACGCTTGGAAAAGTGCCAAGAAGTGTCTTCACGGTTCGCGGGCCAGCCACCATCCCCTTAAGCGTTGTAACGTTTAGCTTTACACCCCGAACGAGCTTGTTCCTCCGTTGCCGCTTGTTAACCTGCCGCTTTCTCGCGGTTGCTAGAAGCGAAGCGAAGTAGAAGCTCGAGGACAGCCGGGCGAGAAAGAGGCGAAAACCCTCGTGGAACAAAAGCCTGCTGCTCCGACGTGTATCCCGGGCCTCGTAAGTCGCGCGTGTACTTTCTTTGATTAAATAACAGGGCGCTCGGATGTACCCGGGGCAAGTTGGGCGCAAGTTATAAACCGAGGGCTGGTTATTTTATGAGCCGGAGAGCGCTACTCCCTGCGAGAAAATCACGAACGGCTGATCAACTCGGAGCCAATTAACGGTTTCGACCGTCTACCATGATTCGAGGCTTCCCCGGGTATCCCGAGGTTCGCCCGGAATTTCCGCGCCCAGGTGGCTTAACGTCGGATTAACGCCGGCTGATATTAAACTATAATTTATTATGTAACCCCGGTTACATAGAATTGTTAGCGTTACGCGTGATTCAGTGTTATCCACCGCGCCGACGTGATTTGTGCCCCGAGTGTTCGCGCGTCATCGATACCTCTGAATCTCTCGCGAGATCTGTCTCGACGCCACCGAGCAACTCTCGCGAGTTCTCTCTTCTCGCAACATCGATTCTTCCAGAGAAAAAATTCCACGGCGAACACGCGACGAGAATCGCAGGCCGATTTCCCCCATTCGCGAAATGTCTGCCGGATAGATCGATCGCGGGAACCCGCGCTACTCGGAGGANGCCACCGAGCAACTCTCGCGAGTTCTCTCTTCTCGCAACATCGATTCTTCCAGAGAAAAAATTCCACTTTTATCGTACGAATCGCGAGAGCGCTCGTGAAAAAGAAACGGTCACTCGGGCTACCTTGTTTACAGCGAGAGAGCCAGTCTCCCGGAGGAAATTGATTCCGAACGAAGTTTAATAACGAAGATGCAGCCGTCGGAAACGACCGCCGCACCCTTCCTACCCTCGCGTTCGTCCCGCGAATGAATTTCGAACTCGATATTCACGCGTGGTCGAGTCTGGCCGCAAGTAAACGGCGAACACGCGACGAGAATCGCAGGCCGATTTCCCCCATTCGCGAAATGTCTGCCGGATAGATCGATCGCGGGAACCCGCGCTACTCGGAGGATCGTCGAGTTTATCGCGGAGCAATTGATTCCGAGCGACCGGGCCGTTAACGCTCGCGATACGTCGTCGGATCGGTAACACGACGGGGAACAAAGGCGAAGAATGGCGACGCGGTGAGATTTGTAGGAAGGCGGAGAAGAGAACGGGAGAGGAGAAGAAAACGGATCGTTTATCGGTTCCATTTTCCACGGGAAACGTTCGATTCTCTGTCCCTGCTAGAACGCTGCAAAGTGACCCTTTTTCCCGGCCTGTTGCTCGGAATGACAGCACAGGAAGCTAATAAACGAGAAACGGTAGCTGCAGGACTCGCATTAAAGTAGATACGCGTACGCCTTTCAAAGGCGGTGTAATTAAAATGGCGAAACGGCTCTTGATCAATTTAGCTTGCCCATTCTTTGACACCCGCCCGGTCGGAACGCAATTTGTCCGCGTTAAAAGAAGGACCACCGGCCATTAGAACCGTCTTACGGACGTCTGCAGGCGTCGGTGCTCTTTAATACGTGTCACCGGACAATTTCGACCGACGCCGTCCCTCCGGCGCGGCGACAGAGCCGTCGGAATTTCCCGCGAATCGTTCGCGAAATATCGCGGCCGAATCCGTCGATCCGTGACCAAAGTTCGCAATGTTTGCCCATTTCCGGGCGAAACAACGCGGAGTGTACGTGTTCCGGCGTGTGATAATGGTCCTTTATGGACAGACACGTGTCCACCTGGCTCGGAAAAATGTATTCGATCGAAGGACGTGGAGGTAGAAACACGATGTATTTTCGGAAAAGCAATTACTCGCTTTTCGGATTAAACATGGCGCTTTTTTCCGTCCCCTCGAACGTTTCGGAAGTATCGTTTTTCGTATGAAATCGGCCGGTCGAATTACTCGGGAAAAATTTGAGCGTCGGGGTCGGCGAACGTTCGGAACTCGCTGGACGATAGTCGGAATAGGAAATTTGTTTATTATACTTTCCTACGGATGCACTTTGACGGATGCCGGCGAATGAAAGAACAAACTCGTCTGCGGATCGGCTAAATAGCCCGGGCTCGGTTGCTTTGTGCAGGAATTGCAACGAAATCGTAAAGGGTGCGCACGGTTCTTTGTCGTTGGTCGGTCGAAAGCGGTGTTGAACGATTTCAGAAGGCATCATGCAGCGAACATGAAGAGAGGACGATGTTTACATGGGCCAAACATGCGTGCATCGAGCCGAAGCGGTTCGTGTGCTAAACGATCGTGTGCCTCAAAGAGAGGCGACCCGAGTGGCTCGGTAGCCGCAAGTGGCGCTTCCTCTATTATGTTTTTGTCAATATATCGATCGACGATGGTTCAAAGATTAAACTATTATGCGAGGAGAGAGGCGAGCTGCGTCGTAAATCTACCAATCCGTGTAATACCTGGAATGGGAATACTTGCCAGCGTTATCGATATCGCCAGGCAATCTGTACCGCGCTTACCACCTTGAATATTCCATCGAGCGGAATAATTATTTTCCTATCGTTAGAATCGCGAAAGAAATCGATGTTGCGCGATAACGATCGTTGAAAAGCAGACCGGACCGTTTAGTCGAATGTTTAGTTGAATTTCGCGACGCAACCGTGTGCGAGGGATAAATAATTAAAGAACCATATGCGATAGACTATTAATCAACCGAGCCTCGAGGCTTGTGCATATGCATGTGCGTATTTCAATTATCCAGGTATATAATTAGACGCGAAAGCAGTCGGAACGATTTAGCCGAGTGCGCAGCTTTATAAATTTATCGATCTAACTTATTATTCTCCGATAACGTTATAAATATGGTTTTTTAAACGTCGTAGAGTAGACTGATCGGGGAAAAATTCTCTTGCGTGCCGAGTCGTGGACCGGCCAATGGAGATCGAGTGGCGAAAAAATCGTTTCGTTTGGGTACGCACGGTATCGCAGGATTTCCTCGGGCAACGACGCGCGTTTTCCACGGTGATGGCGGAATCTGACGAGGAAATAGGTACATATATTCATCTCGGAAAGGCTGTGTGCCCGAGCTAGGGCTGAGCTCCGGTCATGCCTTTCAGCGTATGCAAATATAACCGCGCGACCCTCTATTTGCATACCGCGGACTCCGCTGGAAAACCATTCCTCGATCGATGGCCGATCAAAAATCGTCCGCTCCGGCATTTTGAATATGTAATTCCCGGTAAATCTTTTACACCCGCGCGACACGCGACATATTCGCGTCCCCCTTTTTCCTCTTCCGCCTTTTTCCCCCCTTTCTCTCCGATTTTTTCCTCTTTTTTCCCCTCCTTTTTCCGAATCCGGACCCGCGATCGTCAAATATCCAATGTCGCCATCGGCAATTTTATTCGTGTGCATAACTTTTCGTGGATGTCGTTTTAATGGCCCGTAGTCGGGCAGAGTGTCGCATTTATACAGAAATGTCACGATCCTACGGGCTATCCGAGAGTCGCGTTATTAAACGTCGAAAGTGACACCTTTTTTCCCGCGGAAGAACGGCAGAAGATTCTATTTTTGAAACGTAACGCGCGTCGAGGTGGTTTTTTTAATCCCCTCGCGTGCCGGTTCATCGAAAATGAATTAATTTTCTCGCTGGTCCGGCAAAGTTGCCGCGTTCCTCTTCCTCGTCGGATCGACGCGAGATAACTCGACGATCTAACGAGAGAGCGGGAAATCGAGGTATGAATTCGCGTGTGATCGCGTCGCGAATCGATCGTCTCCTCATCTATTCCGAGATCCGCGGGGAAAGAAACGTGCGCCGAATGATCGGGCAGCGGCCTTGTCCGGTGTTTCAGCGAGTCATCGCCGACCTCGGGAAATAATTCGTTTTTCGCTGTTATCGGCTCGGCCGGCAGCCAGGGGAATTGAAATCCGCCGAGGTAAATTGGTTTCGCTGGATCCGTTTTAATTCCGGTTTATACAGGCGGCGATGTCGCTTGAGGTCTGGTATCAATAATCGAGAAGCGAGCTAATGCGGGTAAAGCGCTTTCGCGGCTGACGGATTCGGATCGGAGAACGGGCGCACGGTTTTGTAAAACGGAAACTCCGAGCAAAACGCGATAAATCGCGCAACCTGGTTCGCCCGGGTTCGTATCGTTCCGCGGCCGCGGTTCAAATGAATAAATTTCCACGCGACAAAAGTGCTCTCTCGCGTACCTTCGATCGATCGTCAGATTTTACCGTGCAACATGGCGTCGTCGCCGAGGCGGCCGTTTTTCCGATGCTGGAAAAAATTCAACGTGGTCTATGGAACCCCATTCGGGTTCATTTGGGAACAATCGATCAGCCATGGGAAATTTGCGATCGATCGGGGAGAAAATCGTGCGAGGAACGGCGCGGATGGCCGCGGACGGCGTCGACCATTTAATCGGCGCTCGTTTTTCCCGGCCGCATTTAGAAGGATTACGCTTCCACCGTCGCCGGTTGTAAAACTTCGTGATCCGTCTTATAGGACCGGCAGGGTTGTTTTAATTAATACCAGGGACAGATTTCGCTGAACGGCCAGGCGGAATGGAAAATGGCCGGGATATTTTAGTTGAAACGCGCAGACGTAATTCGCAGAGACACGTTTCGCGTCTGCGTAAATATTCCCCGGTAAAGTGGAAATTACGAAGATAATCTTCGTTGTATCAAACATTACGCTAAGCCGATTCCAGTGAGCTGATTAATGATCTTTTAACAGGCACCTCTAATTGCTGCTTGCCGCGCGTGGATTTCGTTGGAATGTTTTAATCCGTACATCATGAAACAGTGGTAACGTAAATCATATTTAATTCCCGTGATAATGGATACTTTTACGGCGAAACGAAACCGACGCTAGAGAACGAAAAAGAGAAAGAAAAAGAAAACAGAGACCGAAAGAGGAGAAAGATGGAAGAGAATAGAAATCGCAAAAAACGAATTTAAAGGACGCTCTTCGTTTCTACGTTCCCGCGAGTACAGATGGATGCGCGAAAGAAATTTCCTCAAAAGAACTCGAGTTAGGGCGTAATCTCGCTTTGAAAATCCCGCGTTAAACGAACGGCTGTCCGGCTATCTCGTTTGCGCGACGAGAAGATACTAGCGAGAGAACCGCGCGAATTTTTCGGCGAAACTTCACGGATGGTCGTGGAAAAATCTTAATTTTACCGGTAAAGGACGGTCGTAAAACGGTGACGCGAGATTCGATCGGAATCGAGGCGTCGCGGCGTCGTAATTGGTTTTATCGGCGTTGTCTCGGATAGAAGCGACGCGCCGGCGTTACTCGCCATTGCGTGCGCTGGCGATCGTTGTGCCGCCATTTTCGCGTGGCCCTAGTATCGGAAACCGACGGAATGATATCCGCCGTAATGCTGGCATAAAATTATCGGTACGCGCATAAACATCGTAATTCCAGTGCGACCACGGGGAGCCTATGGGCAGATGGAGGCCGATAGCGGCGGAGGGAAGCGGAGAGAAGCGGAGGGAAGCAACGCGGGTCGTAGACGCGCGATGGCCGTGCTTATATTTTACTCGAACGAGAATTAACGAGCCGTGGAGTAAATAAGCACTTTGCTTACGATGCACGGGCCGGTGTTGTACGAGTCTCGGCTCATAAAATCCATAAGCCATAGTGAACGCGACGGCCGCAGCGGCCGCAGCCGTGAAAATTCCGCGAGCGTGCGGTCCTCTTTCCCTCTTCGCCCTCGCGACCAAGCGTTCGTCCGTTCTCGCGTCTTCTCCCACGTTTTTCCGCAATTTCGCGGAACTCGACTCGCGGACGGAAATACGCAGCCGGCGTCGCGATACAGGGGGAGGAGACGGCGCGTAATTTCGAAACGATCCCGCGTTTCGCGCAACTGATTTATGTTTTTGACGCGCCATTGTATCGCGCGAAATAGATTCGGATTTATCGCGGAGCGAACGATATCTATCAAAATTTGTATTAATTTATACACTAGCGTTACGGGAGGAAACGCGGTTTATCAAGTGCCGGGAGAGCCTGCGCGGAAAACAGCGATGTAACGCGCGCGAGAGCTGTAACGAACGGCAGGGCCCGGCGCGTCACGGCGGCGCTTATTGGAAACCCGGGGCTGCCGACTGTTTCGATGCCGCTAATTTTCATCTTCCTTCGTATACTCCGCATAACCGCCATTATTATTCAAACATTCGCGGAAGGGCGGGAGGGGCGCGGGCGCAGCGCAAATTCCGTGCGCACACACGCCACGGCTTTGACTCGCTGGTAAATATTTGAATCGAGCCCACATCCTAAAACCGAGGCTCGCGTGTGCGCGGATCCGCTTTAAATCCTTCGGCCGTTATAATTTATGCATAACACGCGGCTATAAGAAATCCGTCGGTATCCCTCGCTTTAGGCACGCCGCTCGGCGTACCGGTGGACCATATTTCGGCGTCGCCTGACCCAAATCGATCGCGATAAATAGATGGTACAAGCTCGATAGAGGAAACGGTGGAATTTCTGGTCTAAGGCGACCATAAAGTCGCACTATCGGCACGTGATAATAAATCACGGCCGCGTTAAACGTTAGTACGCTGTTTACAGCCGTGTCGGAGGACGAAATAAGTTGGCGAAAAATAAGGTCCGACCGTGGCAATTTCCTTGGCAGTTTTGCCATTTCGCTGCTCTGGGTCTCTTGATTTATCGAATGGCCGACAGCAGGACGAACGAACGATACGTTATTAACCGTTGACGAGCCGCGAAATGTGGGCCAGAACGTTTCGCGACGCATCGCGGGGTTAACGGTTATGAAAAGCGCCGATACCCTCGTCCCGCTTTGCCAAAAATCTCCCACGTCTCCGTCATCCGCGACGAATTGATTTTATCTACGATGAATTTTATTTACCCGCGAAACCTGCAAATTCTAGCCGCGGACAGGAGCAGAACGTTCAAGAGAATACGAGACGAACGCGGATTAAACCGCAATATAGCTCGCGCGAAAATTGAAATTCAGCGATGTAACCCGAGCGAGGGTAACGCGTCTCGAGGATGGAATTTCTTCGCGGTAGTGGAAATTTAATTTTGAATATTCACTCGCGTAATATGGCTCGCGAGTAAACCCCTTATCCCGGGCATTCCTACGAAATGTACTCCCCGCGACGCCGGCGCCGCGCGTCGCACCGATTCCGCTTTCGATCGGGGAGTACTTTCGAAATTTTCCGCGTCGGAGCTACGCGCGTTCTACAAATCGGCCGCGCGGCCGACTTCGACGTCGTAATTTGGATTTACTTAGCGCCCCGGAGAGCGTGATCCTCTTTTCGCGTTAGAAAAGTTAGAATTCCGCGCGTAAGCTCCTTATCCCCGGTTCTCCAGCGCGATCTAATCGACGATTTACGAGGATCCTTGCTGTCCTGTTTCCCGCGTCAACGTCGCTGTCTCGTTAACCGTCGACGCGACGAATTCGACGCGTCGTTATAAATACAGATCAAACGGATTATACCGTAGCGAGGCGTGGCTCGGCGTCGCGGATTCGAGCAGCGGAACTCGACTTTCGATATACGCGCCGGAAACGCACGGTTATCCACCCCCGGTCGGAGTTTCGCGCGAAACAAGCCGGAGTACGCTCGACTCGGTGGAGCGGAGCCCGTCGGAGAGGCCGCTCCATTTTCCCCGCGAAGACCCGGTTGGAGAAAAATCAAAAGCCCATTGTGCCGCAGAGGCGAAGCTGCAACGCGCCGTAAAACAGCAATTTCAAACGTTATTCCTTCCAAGCCGTGCACCTTGCTCGATTTAAGTTCACGACATGCAACCCTCGAGTGCCGGCTCTCCAAATATCGCACCTTCTCAACCGTGCAGGTAACGCAGAGAGCATGGCTCTCCGCCGGTCGAAACTGTTTACGACAGCAGCGGTGCGCGCGTTTAGGCATCTATTTGCAAAGAGAGCGCGGCGCAGCCGAGCGGCGATAAACCGTATCCGAGACAGCCAGCAGCCGAGTGGAAATAAAGAGGCGGTCGGAGACGAACTTTATCCTAAGAATAGCGCCGCACGGCGCGAGTGCTCGTTACTTCTGCTTCCTACGAGCACCGTCCTATCTCCCTCTTCCTCCTTGCTCTCCCTTTCTTTCCTCTTCCGCCTGTGCAAACCTCCGGGCCACTTTTCAGGCTTTAGAATCGCGTTGTTCGTCGAGGACCACCCCGCCGACGCTCGATCTCGCGCGATCGCGGCTCGGAGAACATTATCGGGCCGGATCTCGCTATTGGAAATCGCGTCCGGAGAATTTGTCCGTCTGCTGCCACCGCTAACGGCAGTTTTATACTAATTGCATCGACGACGAAGCGAACGGAGGCGAATGGAGGAGAATAGAGGTTGCGAGCGGTCGTGGACGGGCCGAGATGGGCCACGGATACGGAAGCCATTGAACGGGACGGTTCGCCGCTCGTCGCGCCAATAAAATCTTATCATTCCGGGCATTGTAACCCCCGCCGCGTGCCGCCGGCAAAATTACGGGCCACGCGCCTCGATTCACCCACCCGAATTCGGTGACCCCGTCTTTATTTCAGGAACTCCCCCGGACCGTGTCGCGCCACCGCTAGAGCTTGTTTGCCAATGGGGTGAGTCGGGACAGGCGGAGAAGTTTCGGATGGACTGCCCGTGGTTTGCGACCGATCGCGATACCATCGCTGGTAGGTGCCTTCGACGTTCCCCGTTTTAACGCTTCACCGGATCCGGTAGCGTAAGGCGTCGCGTTTTTCTTCCCTTTCTCCGCGAGTTTCCTCTCCCGCTAGTTCCGCGGCAGTTCCGTTCGAATTATTTCCACTTGCAACCCCGCCGGAGAGGATAGTTGCGCTTTAACCGACGTGGCGAGTACGAGAAGATGGTGGAAAAGCCGCGTACGTGGCCGTGCCCGGGATTAAGGGAACGCTGGCGTGGTAATTTAATAAAAGGGAGAGCCGGTTCGAGCAAACGGCTCCAATTCCGAAACTACGATGCACGATCCCGGCGAAAAAACGCTGGTTACCCACCCGAACCGATTAAATTAGAGCTACTGTTTTCGCGGCTGATTCGCGCGGTTTATTTTAACGGTATTTTACACGAGCTGGTTACGCGTTTAAAGCACGATTCGCGGTTTCCGGTGAATTTCGCGTTCGTTACGTTCGTTTGGACTGAGACACGTGAAACGAAGAGAATATTAGGATTATGGAGATAAAATTAGAAAGCGATTCAGCGATGCTTCTAATTTATCGGATACGAAACTTTATCGCATCGCCGAAACATCGCGAGTGGAACAATCTTATTAAATCATCGCAGAAAGCGAGGAGAGCTCGAGACTTTACGCGTTAACGCGCGCAGATAATTCGGAAAGTTTGACTTCTAGGGGAATGGAAGTTGCCAGCGGAAACGGAAAGAAAATCGGCGAAAGGGGCGCGAAGTTTGCACGCGGCGAGGCCGGGAATTCGATACGAGCCGATCGAGCTGAAGTGGCCGAGAGTGGGCCGACCCACTCGCTGAATTATGTACTCTCATATGTGGGTCGAGCTGATATACGCGCACTCTTCCGAAACGTCATTCTCTTTTCATTGCAGTCCGCGTACGCCGACCTCTTAGCGTCGGAACGGCAATGCTCTTACTGGCCGGCCGATTCTAAAGCGGATTCCCGAACGACATCGTAAATCAGCGTGTACGAACGGTCCCATCCGCGACTTATAACCTCGCGGACCGGCGTTTTCGCGCGTCCCCGCTTTTATGGCCGCGTTTTTTCCCGCGTTTCGACGCCGACGCGCGACTTCCCGTCGCGGACCCGCGACTCGAGCGATCGTTACGCGAAAACTGGTACATCCTTGGCTGTTTGCTGGCAGATACATCGTTGAACGCGAGGTTCGGGGCTGATCGTTTACAGCCGCGAAGCACTCGCACTCGGATCGACGATCTCTCGATTCGAGGCAGCCTGTAATTCGCAACCACGTTCGAATGCAAATTGCCTCCGCTCGGGATGACATTCTTCCGAGGTACTTGGGTTACCATGAGTACGGCTCCTGATAGCCGGCCAACTGACCGGGGAAGATTCGAGGTTAGGCGAATGGGAGGCGGTCGCAGATTTTATGGGGCCCCCGTATGGGTCTGCCGGCGATCGCGATGCAATAATTTTTTATTCGATAAAGCCCGTGCGCGAGGAGAACGGGTTCGGAGCCGGCTATCTTCGAAGGGCGCTATCGTCCGTTGCCCAAGGAATGTAAGGGTAAGGATATTTTTGACCGTCTACTGGTCTGCGCCGAGAGGGCCCGCAGACGACTCGGGTTTACGATGGTCGCTTGCTGAAAATTTACGTCGGCCGTGTGTTCCGCGGGTCTAGTGATCCTCCGAATAGAAGCGTTGAAGACGAGCTCAGCGTTCATGTCGGTTCGTCGTGTCTCGGGTCGCGAAAACTAGACTAAAGAAAAAGGAAGGTACACGGTATAAAACTGTCGCCGTGGATATACCAGGCGAATTTTTGGGATATCACCGACTCGTTGAAAGCCTTGGTCAGCGAGGCCAATTTTTCACCCGCGATCCGTGTAATCCTCGGATAAACCTGACGTGTATCAGGGAAAGACGCCTTTAAATGTAGCTCTCACAGGAAACAGAGTTTCTCTAAAACCTGATTCATCGAATTTTCTTTGGAGTTTCAGATGCGATATTTATTTTCTAATCTACGATGCTCGATGAGAAATAATCGGAAGAACGTTTTATTCGTGCTTACGATTTATTTCTCGCGTTGCAACGTTTGCACAGCCGGGACTCGCGGCTCGATCTCGTACATTTATACTTTGCCCCGCATTTACCCTAAAACTTACTCGAGTCTAAGACGATACTCGCGTATTACGACGTCCCGTGACACTAAACCGAACTGAAAATTTACAGACAAGCTTAATCTAGGCCGGTCCCCGAGCTAACGTGAACTGCTATAGAATTTGCGACACGCGAATAACAAAATAACGCGTAATCCTCGAGACTCTTCGGAATTAGGTTTCTCTGAATGCGTGGACCCGCGAAGTAATGCAACTTTCTCTACTCTTCTCTTCTTTTTGGGATGTATCTTTATCGAGCACCTTGCCCGCGGACGCGAACGACTGTAAATATTCTGGTAATTGGGGATTCGAAGTAACCATGAACGCCGATCGGATTAACCAGAAAGGAATCTGAGAGGGTCGGAGGAACGGCGATGACGCGGTTGGGAGTTAGTATCGGGTTATCCAAAGTGGAGGAAACCGATTCCGCGATGGAGTCGCCGAGGAGACCGGCCTTGGAGCAACTTCCAACCTTTGTAATGGAACGGCCAGATAAGAATTAAATTGTTTCCGCGATAAGGCAGCGTGGAAACGGCCGGGAACTTGTTCGCGAGGCAATCCTGACGAAGTAAGCGATATGGAAACGAAACGAAGTTTAGTCATCGTAATATTATTTAGCCGTAGGCGTGCTTTCTTTGTGAAAGCGGCGTGTGTTTCTTGCACGCGACGTTTCCCTTTACGACGTTGAATTTAGACGGAAAATAGGACGTCGCGGCTCTCTTTCTCTCTCTTTCTTTACCGCTGTTCTCTTTTGCTTTTCTCGGCCCTCTCGAATCGCTCCCGAGAAAATCGTCGAGCATTTTCGCGTCGCTACGACGCGCGAATTGGCTAGACGAAGGAATTTCCTCTCGAGATCCCGATAAGTAAGATCACCTGTGCGCCGCTGTCACCTCAGCCGGTGAATACTGAAATTCTCACCGCGCGATATCGAAACGGCGAGTGAAACGGCCACGGGGGCGAGAAAACGCGCGCGAGTGCAATTACTCGTTCTGTTTCAGTTTATAAGCTTCTACTTTTCGTTTCGTCCCAGCGATACCGTGCAGCTCTAATTAGCAGCTTTTAATTAGAAGCTTTTAAGCCCCCGCGCTATCCTCCTCCGCCCTCCTTCTCGTTCTTGGAATAATCGTCTATTAACGCCGTATAACTTCCACTCTTGTTCCAGTTCGCAAGGAATAATGCTTGTAAAATTCGTGCATGTTTGGACGATTATCTCGTTACAAAGCGCCGCGCATTCTATCGCGTTGCTGAAGTTTCCTGAAAAAGCACGGATAATTCCGAGCTTCCGAGCCGTGCAATGCACGCGTTTAAATCTTAATGAACACGCGGAGGCAGAAGTGGCGGGGGGAAAAAAAAGAAAAAAAGGGAAAGGGTACGTACGTGTATCCGCATTCGTAAATGCGCCGCGATTTTTAAAGCGTGCCGTCCTTCCCACGGTCGCGGAGTGTGCCGTTCACGGTTTTTAGAATGTCTGGCTAAACCCTTGTCAAACACTCTTCGACCCTTGATTCGGTTGGAAACGTGATAATTGTTCATTAGCGACGGAAAATTTCCAGTTTGCTCGCCAAGCACGGATTCCTGGAAAGATACTTCGGGGACGATTCGAAATGTATTTTCAAATTTCCAACGAAAAGGGAATTTTTACGTTCTATGATAAAGTGTAAACTTGATAATGTTTATTGTGTCCCTCTTGCTTGTTAAAATCAGTGTCAAAAGCGGAAAGAAGGAAAAAAGAGACGAGATGAAAAGTATAATACCGTGAGACGAGTGACATATCGAAATCAAACGAAAAAATGTTATCTTCGTCTTTAATTAGTACACTTAATAGCGGAATCAAAGGATCGTTAAATTTTTACCGAGAAGTTGTGGATCTTCGAGTGGCAGATATTTTGTCAAACGAAATATCGCGACAGTCGACAGAAAAAGTTCGATTAAACAGCGAAAAAAAATCGCACGTGAATTTTTCAAAGGTCTATGGAAAGAGGAGATTTCCATCTACAAACTCGCTACAAAATCAAGAGCGAGAAAAATTTTGCAAGATACAGAGAATCATTTGAATTTCTAAAATATTCAAAAAGCAAAGATAGCCTTATCTTTTCACTCGGTACGATAAAAACATTTTTCGTTGAAATTCCGTTTGAAGAGTATGAAACTGGAAGCTTTGCCCTTTGAAACAAGGTAAACTGAATTATCGTGCGATTTTTTTTCAACAAAATTACAGCTGCTCAAAGATCAGCATTTAACCAGTCAAAGTTTAGCGTACGACTATAGTTCCAGCGATTCCATTTCTCGACGAAAAATGGTCACGAACGCGTGCACGCATGCGTAGATACTGCATTCGTTGTATCATGCTCGACACCCGCTGAGAACGAGGTTATCGTTGAATCCTCAGCCTCGGAGACGAAAAATAGTCATCAACCGCGGATTAGTCACGCTCGTGAGATATCCCCGCGTGTTAAAAGGAATCAAAAGAAATTTCAGTTCTCCACGCCACGTCGTTTCTTCTGCACAGAGACAGGGGAATCTACTTTCTTTCGGAAGCTCGGTTACCTCGCGCAGATCTTGCACGCGATGCAACGTTCCGCGGGACATCGATTCGCTGCAGCATCCGGAGAGGAAATTAGTTTCATCTTCAAGGTCTCCGCGGCGGCTTCTGCCGTCGATTTTTCATCGACGCGGCGACCCTATCGGGGATCGCGCGACAGTAGATAAAGCACGTCCTCGCGCGACAATGGCCGCTTCATTTAAGAAAGGACGCGTCGTTCGTCGGTATCGATTCCGTCCGTGGCCGTGACGAGAGGTCGCGCAGCGTCTCGAAAGAATTCGCGTCAAACGCGAATCGCTTAACGAAGCCGTTCGCCTGCAAAAAGCAAAGGAAAGTAAAGGAAACAAAGGGAACGGTCCTCGTTGCTCGAAATCGGTGCCAGACGCGGAAAACAGGAAGCAGTCTTCTGCGTGGAAATTTTCGAATCCCTTTCCGCGTTCGAAGTCTCCTCGGACTTTTGCGAATTCCGAAATTAATATTCCGGAGGAACAGCGTCAAAGTTGAGTCTCTGAGACGGAGAGAAACAATTCGCCACGTTCCGAGGCACAATAGTCAGTCGCTGGCGGAGCACGGCATAAGGAAGATTAAAGGATAATTTGGTGCTCATCGCGAAGAGATTAAACACGTTCTCGAGACTGTTTGACATCCGTTGACAGCGTTCCCTTTCCGTTCGTTCTCTGCTGCATTCCCTGGTAGACGAAATGCATATCGTTCCAGCTGTCGTTCATCGCGTTGGCGAAATTAGCATAATCCTGTGTTTCGTGGATAAACGAAGACGATTTCACGGCGTTGGTTGCATCGACGACGACGACCTAGGACGGCGACAACGACGACGACGGGGACCGAGTTGATCGATTCCGGTTGGATTGAGGTCGCGGAAAGGGATAGCCGGGAATGGTCGGGTTTTTCAACGTAAATAGGTCTTAGATACGGAGACGCGGGAATTGGATGGAGCCAGTTACAGTGAACGGCAAAACGGAACAGAATTGAATTTATTCCGGTTAGTGTATTTATTCGAGCGTGCGGAAAGATATCGTTTTCGTTGCTGTCGGTGCGGGGGTTCGAAGCGGCGCATTCCGTCCCGAGGTGTAATTTTTCCTACGAGAGCCACCGCTCGATAAGATATCGACGTCGACTGTCCTCTGTATCGTGTACCGGGTCGATTCTGCGTTTCGGAAAATCGAGAACACGCCGCGGACAGTAATAGGCGGCAACTGGATCGCTTAATCCCCGGGCGATATTTGTCGGACGTGACGTGGAAATTGGATCGTTTATGAGATGTTTCTTTGCAGATCGTAATTTTCGTTTCACCGGGAAATTTTATTTGTGCGATAAACTCCTGGGCAGACCGGACGTTGACCCGAGCGGCGGTCACGCGCTTACTATCCTCCCGGATGGTCGCGTTTTCTCGATAAACTCTGACGCACCGTTTCGCTGGTATCCTAACACACCGTCGAGCTTTGTCTTTGCGTTCACGGAATCCGACGCGAGAAAAGAAAAGGCTAAACTGTAGGTCTCGCACGATCGATTATCGGTAGGAAGAAAATTCAACGCGGCATCTGGAGCCGGGATCGAGAACTGCGCTAACGCGACCGCCGGCGAACGGAAGCCATTTTACACGCGTAACACAGCGAATTAGTCGTAATTCAATTTGGCGATGTTACACCGCGCGATTAATTATGCGCCGTATTAAATCTGAAGCGATCTAATCGCTGTGCCGCCGCTGCTAATTGCTATTATTTAATCAGAATTTACTCGTCGGTCGGTAAATGGCCAGCGGGAATAGCGTTGGCGTGGCCGAAACTTCACGGCGATAGCCGGAAGTCCTCGCTTAGCGACAGTCCGCCACCCACCCTGCCGCCTGCTACAAAATTACCGCGGTTTTACGTGTAAATTTCCATAAACCGCATCGCGCATATACGTTTCGGGGCCACGGATGTTGCGGCGAGCACGGAGTCACACCTGCGTCCGCGAGTCGTGTTTGCGCTTCCCACGACGCCGTTCGCGTCCGATCGAGAGTCGCGGGTTTCGCCGCGACGCTCGTTCGATCGGGCCATCATTCGAGACACGACGGAATTCTTTCCTCCCGGATAAATCGGCCGAACGAACGTTAACGACCGTCGCGGATGATACGTCGTCGACATTGTCCCGTGGCAACAACCAGCCGCGTTTCAAAGGCGCGGCGCACCGATCGCGAGTTTCCCGATCGTGAGTTTTCGATCGTGAGTTTCCCGATCGGTTTCCCGAGTCAATAGCGCAGAAGCTATAAGCGTCTGAAGCCACGGCTCTTTCGCCCTGCCGTCCTTGTTTCAGCTGCTTCTCCTTCTCCTCTCGTAAAATAGACTACCCTATTAACCGCGGCGATACCCAGCGGCCGGAAGCGACGGTGTTTCCGTGGTCGTATCGTTGACTATTACGTTACGGATATTTAAAGGGTTTTATAAACGCGAGGCGGCGAGGTATCGACCCATCGATAAAGGGACCGGCGGATAAAGAACTCGTGGATAAAGGAGCCGGTGGCTGTCGCGATAGAAATCCGAGGGAAAACTGGCGTCGTACCTTAACCGGGACCGAGTTCTCTCGAACCCGGTGGAAACGTATCTACAAAACGCGGCCGCGGCGCGGTGAATAAGAATTAAGGACCAGCAGTTTAAGAGCGAGAAACTGAAGAGGATCCGCGGCGAAGACAAAAATCCGGCGGATAAAGCAGCAAACGGAGAGGGAATCGCGCGGCTCTCGAGTAGGTCGACACACAGAGGCGGCCTAATCTTGAATAAGGGCGGAATACGGAGAAAGAACGGACGGGAAACCTGGCGGAACTGCGAGTCGACCGGCAGCAGACATAGCGAAACACTCGAATGGATCCGACGGAGAGAAGCCTCCGGAGGATAAAGACATATATCGTTTCCGGTAGAAGGATTGTATCTTTTCCAGTCCCTTCTGCGCTCGAATAATACAGCCGAGTAATAATTTCCCCGTCGGTTTCGCGCACGCTGTATTCCCTACGCGAACGCACCTCTGGCCGGATTACATATTAAAATTATTATTTGACGCGGCCGAGTTTATTCGACCAAACGGACGCGCGCGAGTCTCGGATTTCTCGCGCGAGAAGAAAGCTTCACGAACTCGCGCTTCGGTGTATCGTTTCGGAAAATATCGAAGTTAGCCTCGTTATCGACGGTACTACCGTTGAAATTTCCCGGCTGTTCGCGTTTGTCGCTCGAATGCGAGGTGTCCGTGGATTTTTGCGAATCCTCGTCTAGGCGATGCGATCCGCGATAATTACCAGCCGCGCGCTGGCCGTTTGATGGGAAACCCGAGGCGATAAAGGCAGTTGAACTTCGGTTTGGGCGAGGGACAAAAGCAGGAGGTAGGTGTTTCTCAGGCTGCACACAGCTTGCCAACTGGCTTTGATACATTAGCAAGCGATAATCCTATCAACTCGCAAAGCCAGGATGATACCGACTGGATTCAAGCAGGAAGTACGTGGTCTGGCTGGCGTGTGCGGGGTTGCATCGTATTTCTTCAGGGGATGTGTTGCGAAATACATATATCAAAGTATCGCATTCGTTTCCTCGGCACGCGTGCTCCGAGGGGCGAGCGACGATCTCGCGGATGCCGAGGCGCCTTTCCCTCGCACCTTATCTTCCCGATGTGTGTTTTCTCTTTTATACCCCGCGAGCTACCGACCATCCGCTAAGTAAAAAGGAATATTCCGCCAACGAGGAAAGTTTCTTCCCAACTTTCCTTCCGCTTCTTGTCCCGTCTTCCTAATTTTTCTTCCTTCTCCTCCTCCCAACGAAGTCCCACCGCGTATCCTTTATTCCCCGCGTTTACCCGCCCTGTAAAAGAGCAAATTCGCAGCGAGATAACGAAGTATCCCGTACATTTACCACCGAGAGGTATAGCCTCGTTAGCGACTCTCCTTGTTTTCCCGTTGCTTCCCGTTGCTTCTCGTTGCTCGTCGATCCCGCGATTTTCGCTGGCCAGTGATAAACATCCAGCGGACGCGTCGCTCCACGCCGGGGAATTTCCCTTTTTCGGATAATACGGAAAAACCACCGGATCCCTGTATGTTTTCGCGTGCACGGACTCGCGGTCCCGCCCGGGGCTGTCCAATGAAATTGCATCTGGAATTTCAATATAGCGCGTATCATACCTCGAGCTTAAAACGCCGCCAGCGATGTCCGGTATTACTTTGAGACTCGACTTCTCTCTTTCCTCTATGGCCCGCCCTGTCCCTCTCGGAAGCTGACTTTGCCGACCGATTATAGAGATTCCGATTGAGAGAGGACGTAGGTAAGTGCCACGGGGAGCCGCGATACCCTTGCTCGATCCTTTTGTGGCATGAAATCTGGCCTGCAGGGGACATTAGGTGGGTTTCCGCCGAATAAATGATCAAAAGCCAGAGGAGGAATAAAGCTGGTTCTATCGGTGACGCGGCGTGTGTTTGCACGCCTCGGTTTCCCCGTAGAATCTGCTTCTCCCCGTGTGTCGTCTGAATAATTTTTCGAATCGTCTTCCTCCGCGGCATTGTCCTGGACTTCTGCCGGGAACATAACTCCGAAGAAGAACGCTCGGATGTTAAAGGAGACGCGTATTTGCCGAGGGTAATTCACGTTTGTTCGAGAAGAACCGGGGTTATTCGATATTTTCGCCAGCATCGGAGAAACAATAAGCGTATCGATAATTGATCCCGTAACGGGTAAAGCACGCGTACGCTTCTATTTTCGCATATTTTAATTGGGTATGTATCTTCCTTTGTATAAATCAGGCTCGAGGTAGAATCGTAAGGATATTAAATGGCTGCGAGAAAATATTTCCAGTGAGTTTTCTATAACGAGTAGATTTCGTACTCGCGAATCGATCTTTCGAATGAAGCCAAATCACACCAGCGAATTATTTATGCTCCTAACCGGATATCCTTTAACCCCCCGTTTATCCACGATCTTGGTCGAGAAAGAACGCAGCCGACTGGTTTATGGTTAATCGCAGATTACCGTTATCCGCCGGGCTCCTCTTTTAAATCATTCAGCGCAGCTGAGAGAGTTAGCGTTGAATAAGAGTCGGAGCTGCGAGCGAATTCGCGTATTAATTAATCAAGGCGATGGTAAAGAAACCGTGGACGAAATTCTTCGAGATTAACGCGTTCGCCGAATCGGAAAGATTAAAGGGGGCATCGCTGAGAAAACGCGACGTTGCGAGATTTAATCAGCGAACGGGGGGTGAAAGAGGTGGTGAAGGACAGGGGACGAGAGGAAATAGATACAAACGGAAAGGGTCGCCTTTAACGAGAGGCGAATCCAATTACAAAATATTATCCGTCACGACTAATTACGAGTGACTGGCATTCGATAATCTGCTTTCTCGTAGCCGGTGTAACACGGAGCCGTTATGAAACGTATTTAACACGGCGCGTATTAACGTGATTACCTTAATTCCTTGTTAATTAACGCTGCAACCTTTCCCGGCGCGGAGCGTATTCTTTCCGGGTGTTGGCGAAGAGCAGAATACCGACGAAGGAAATTAGAAGCAGAGCAGCTGGTGTATCGCGTATTGATTATGTGACATCGTAATTACGTAATTTTGTATCGCTATAGGCGCTATTCGACGACGTATAATAGGTTTCTGGTGCTAAGTCGACGTGACGAATTTATAACGCGAATTAACGACGGTATACAGCTCTTGCGACACAGGAAAACCCTGATGGGATGTCGCGGGCATTAACGAAAATCGAGGCTCTATTTCACGTTAACGTAAGGACTTTAAACCAGACAAGGCGTCTCGTCTCAAAAATGTTTGTTCCTCGCTCTCTCGTCTCGATCTAACTGTTTTAGCAGAGTCGAGCTGGTCCTATAAAAGTGAAAATAACTTTCGATAGATTCTCGCAATTACGCTGTCTAAATTAAAAACACGACAAAAAAATTGTCTCCTTTTGAAAGGATTCGCCGCGAGGTCGCTTTCGTTGCGTTCCAGAGAACGTTTAGGTCTCTTTAGACCCGTTTAGGCTTTGAGTAGGATTCAGGTTTAGGATAGGTTTGTGGTTTAACGTAGGTACGAGGCAACCTCGGTTGCCTTTGGTTCGGCAGTCAAAGTTGGAAGCGAGGGGAAAACGACACGTTTATTCGCAGAACGAAAGGCGGAAGGAGTTGAACTAAATATACCTAGTCGGATAGGAGACATCGTAGTCGTCGCGATGCTTCGTTCGCCGTGCTCCGGGGCAATTCCATAAGTCGATTGGAAGATGGGAAACAGGATATAGGGGAAAGTTTGTACGACGAAAGTTCCGGGAGTTCGGGTGATTAATCGATAATGGCGGCCAAGTGACAGTTACGTTATGCGTTCCTGCGGCTGCTCGCTGCATGATCCCGCGATACCATCGCGAATAGCTTTCATTTTATTCCCGCCGCCGCGATCGCGCCACGCAAAGGGCAATCTCTCAGGAGCTGAAAGTGCATTTTTGAAACTGGGGTATCCAGATTATCCGAAATTCCCCGATTTCATCCGGAACGATGTTCCGACTCGGAGCAAACGTTCGTCGATTTCATATATTAGTCCTCGCAGGATTGCTTCCCCGACGGGTTACCTCGGTAAGTTACGTTTATTCTTCTTTACTGCCGCAACTCGGAAACGGGGAACCAGATATCTTAGAAATTTAATGAAACGGAGAAGGCGGGCAGGTAATAATTTAATATAAATACGGTATTTAGAGTCGTACTCGTTTTCCGGTCTCTACTTCCAAGTATCCTTAATTCGTCATTCATAATTAAATACAAGAAGCTTGATTTTAAATCCAAGGGTCTAGGTTTCACGTTTATAATTCCCCGGATACTCCGTTTTTCGTAATAGAAACGAGTAACGAAGCCTTTTTCCCGTTCCGCGCTCGACGTCTTCCACCGAACGAGATCCGTTCAAAGTTGCACGAATACATGCCGAAATTGATATAACCCGCGCGAAATGAAAGAAGGAAACGAAAGAAGGAAACAAGACGTTTCTGCGACGCGTGTGTAACAGGATGATGTTTGATTTCAGTGTGCCATTTGCTGCGGAACGGGGTGGCGGCGATTTTTGGGCCACAAAGCGCGCACACGGCCTCGCACGTGCAGAGTATTTGCGACACTATGGAGATTCCGCATCTGGAAACACGGTGGGACTACCGGCTGAGGAGGCAGAGCTGTCTCGTCAACCTTTATCCACACCCCACCACCCTGTCCAAGGTACGTGCAAACTCTCGGAATAATATCCTCATCAAGGCGCGAGCGAGAGAGCCGTGGAAAATCTCCACTCCGCGCTTCCCTTTTCCTCGGCTCGCCGGCTAATCGCTTCCTTCGCTCTAGAAAATAGACTCGTTCGAATTTCACTCGAGTTCCGGGCTGTGTCAATTGCCACTCTCCCGTGCAATCCTCGCGGCTTCCTGATAAATCCGCGCTGATCGATCTCGCTGATCGATTGGACCGTCTACTTTTTTGGCTTCTTCGTAGAAGAAAGGGGTTCTACGTTCTCGGGATTAAATTCTCGACAATGAGTTAGCAACCTCGAAATTCGCCGCTGATCGCAGTTGTTTGGTCGAGTTTCCGCGAGTTAACTCGGCAGACTATACAGCGTGGCTCGTTTGGAATTTAAAGATCGATCACAGAGAAAGATACCGAGGATCGCGATTAACGCGCAGCATCATTTTTCCACGGGGAACGGAAAGGATGAGGAATGGGAGGTATTTGGAAGGAAAAATCGGGAAGAATAGGCGGCGGAGAGGGAACGAAGACGGAACAGGGTTCTCGGTGGAAAAACGGATGTTCGTCTCGTCGTCTCTCGCGTTCCGGCAGCCGTGAGTCGGCGGAAGTTGGAACAAAAGACGGAGAAGTTTCCGAATTTTTCTTAATAAACGGAAAGTTGGCCGTGGAAAGTGGCTGGAAGCGGCGCCGTGCTCTCGACTTAACGAGACTTTCACCACGCCCGACGTTGAATGAAACGTTGCAAACCCGTCGCCCAATATTCCCCGCTCGCGAATATTTCTCCGTCGTGATATTTTCCTCGTCAATGTCATCGCTGTTCCTCTCGCGTTCGCCGTGATATTTTTCCCGGGAAACGCGTCTCGCCTATTTCCCGGCGAAAATCTCCGACCCGCTCGCGCACGTTCCGCGAGCCGAGGCCGATCGACGCGTCTCCTCGCGCCGAGAGAGTGTGTTAAAGATATTAAGCGAAAGTTGCAACGCGGATGGAAGGAAACGTTGAAGGAAACGAGCTTCCCCGAAAATCAGCAACGAGTTCGGCGTCGAGACTTCGTAGATCGCCCGGTTTACGAACGAGACGTGACCCCGTGTCTGGTTTCCAACCAACTTTCCCACGTAATTAAAGCGTTCGTATCGGAAAGTTCGAATCCTAATTAAAATTCGAACATCACCGAGCTTCTTCTCCCGTCTTTCCGCGATGTGATTGACGTGTCGTAAACGCTGGGTCTTGGAAAAACGAGCGATCCTTCGGATCCGATTGGTCTACGGAACATTTTTACGTGGAGCAATTACGCGATCCGGAGTTCAGATTTCAGCCTCGTCTTTCGAGGCACGCGTTGAAATGTTCGCCAAGTTGTTCGAGAAACTCTCGCGAACTTGCGAATAGCGGCGTTTATGCGGGAATATCTCGATACGAGGGATGCAGATGAAACGAAACGAGGATTCTTTTAACTCGGAGAAAACACGCTTCAGCCTTCGCAATGGCCCACGGCGATGCTACGCGAGTTAAGCTCCGGAGCTTAAGATTTTTCCCGGCCTGTCCGAATGTATACTCTCGATTCATTGCCACGCGAATTTGTCGGCCTCGCCCTTTCCATATTTCCGTCCCGGTTCCGCCTCTTTGCTATCGACGATATTTCGATCGACTCTATTGTTTCAAGTTCGAAAAGTCGACGAGGATTCCGAGGCGCGAGTGGAACGCAAGCGGAATTAATATGACGGCCCGAATACGATTTTTAATGCAAACGACACGGATCATCCGAACGGTTCTCCCATTTTATTTCTATCTCTCCCTTTTTATTCCACGGCCACGCGTTTTTTTTTCCTTTTTTGTTTTTTTTCTTCCTCCGGCCGAATGGAAGCCAAAAGTGCAACCGATCGCGTGCAAATAAATCTGCTGGGCGAAACGTCGGACCACCGACGGGGAAAACTGAACATTGACATTGCTTGGCCACGGACGGTGAAACCGAAACAGGATGTTTTAAATTTGAAACATGGCCGGGAAACAGCGACTCGTCGGGAGAGAACGTTAACGAGGACTTTATGCTTATCGGTCGCGCTGACGATTGTGACGTTGCAAATTAACACGATATTTCGATAAAGTATACGCAACCGGGAGACAGAAAATATTTATTTTCCTTCGCAACGTTCATCGAGCCATTTATCTTCGCGTGTAACGTTCCCGATCGCTTCGCTCCGCCGGATTCCGTGTTCACAGTCCTCGTTGCTCGTTCTGGGTGAAATTGTTTTTTCTGCACCGGCAGACATGGCTCGCTTTTTCGCACGTTGAAACGTATAGCGAATATTTCTCTCGCGTTTTCTACTTAAGACGAGATAATCAAACGATCGGTAACTCGATAATCGAAGAATCTTTAACGGTGTTACGTTGGTTTGTTTTGAATATCGCTTCGTCGAGATTTATAATACAACGACGCTTTAGGGCAAGATTCGAGGAAAAAATTACGCCTGGAAAATTCGCGATCGTGAATGGCGAAAAACGTCGAAGGTAGAAGGAATAATGCAATGACGGGAGCGCGTTGTTCGCAGGCCGAGCGATCGAATACTCTTTTAAAAATAACGATACCACTCGAGGGTAATTTGAAAATAAAGTCTGTAAAAGAAGCACGCTCGTACGAAATTCCAAGGATGAAAAAGCTCTCGGGAGAGAGGGAGGCAGAGAGAGAGAGAGAGACAGGGTATTGTTCCATGGTCAATCAGGTTGCTCCAGCGTAGCTCGATCTCGGTTACAAAGCGTTCGCGGAAAGAGAAAAATTTCTAATCTGCCCGCTCTCTGGCCGCTACCCACAGAGCAGCGTGAACCAATAAATGATGATTTCCGGTTGCGTGGTCCGACTTTGAAGAACGTCGATCAAAGAGATCGGAGCGATGTCACGGCACAAAGAGCGCACGAATTACTGCGTCAGAGTAAGAATTTCAATTATAGTCTAAACGCATCGTGCGACGAAATTGAATTCTAGCCATGCGTTAGACATCACCAGCCTCCATATCACGGCAACGACACTGCGAATTCCACGAATTGCTTCGCGGAAACGCTTTTCCGTGCTTAACGATCAATTTGTAAGAACTATTTTCATCCTCTTCCTCGCGAACTTTCGGCGGAAAAATATTTGGAAAGCTGCGTGCTCCGCCGGAGAAACTCGTTACGATATTACCCTCTCGGCGACTTTCATCGAATACGCGTGCAGCATTGTCGACGGCCATTTTGAATTCCCTGTCTAAGCGCCATGGTCGCGCACGACTCCTCGTTCCAACAACGTCTCCGACGTTCCTTGCTTTCGGGAACAGCAGTGTACAGAGAATACTGGCGTCGTCCGTTTCCGCCGATAACGCGATTTAATTAAATTCTAATAAATTCTCGGGACGACGCGCCGCGTTATTTTCCCCGACTATCCCGCGGGAAAAGAACGACAACGGGGAAGAGCCCGGCTGGAAAATCGAGGAAAGCAACGGAGACTGTAAGGGAGGCGGAGAAAGTGCTCTCGGACTCTGGTCCGGGCAAGTAATAATTGATGAATCCTAAGCGAATGTTCGGAAAATTGCAAGGAGAGGAGAGGACGAGCTCTGTACGATTAATTCGTCGTACCTTTGCCGAGAGACAGGTTACGTGTTTATTTAAAAGGGAAATCAAACGAAATTCTGCGCCATAGAAAGGGCTACGGTAAAGAGGTTCTCGCCATTCGCATGTAAATTTACTCGCAGCGAGTAAATCTGCGGGCAGAATCTAAAACCTTCTTACCCTCCCCTCGGCAGTTTCGTAACGCGTGCCTCGCTCGTCCAATCGCGGATTAAAATTTCCCCTTAAAAGCCCCGGGAACATAACGTCGACTTCCTTCGCGGCGATGCAGATGGACTTAACTCGATGGAAACTGGTTCGTCGAGTATTTATGAAAACTGTGTATCTCCGAGGAAACGCGGTCCTCGGAGCACTCCGTTGGAAGCACGTTTTCCCGGCGAGCCGAGGAAGGAACAGCTGGCTCACGGCGAGCAGGTTCGCCCGGCGAAAGGAACGGGAGGGGAAAAAAGTGGGAAAAATGGAGGAAGAGGAAGGTAAGACGGAAAAACGAAGGAGAAACGAATCAGAGAGTTTATTTGTAGCCGGTCCTCGGTAGATTTTTCGCGTTTTGGTCGACGGCTCGTAAGTTTGCCGCGGCGCAGAGAGAAGTGGCTCGTAGGACGCGCCGAGTCTTTTCAAGCGCCCCGCCGAGGTGATTCCTTTGACTATGTTTTCTCAGTCGATGCTTTCTTCCGGCCCCGGTGCCCCGTATTTGCAACGGAAATACAAAATTCAACGGCAGGAAGTAGCTCGGTGATTACGCGGAAGGGACGATCCCGTTTGGCCGACCGTTGGAACGTCGAGGCCTCGTTCGACCGTCGCCGCGACCGAAATCTTTTCACCCGCAGCGAGACCGAATCGAAATGATCGAAGAAGGTAACGCGATATTCGCGATGGAGGACGCTGAAAGAAACCGCCGCTGCTCCCTTTAATTCGAAAGAACTCGCTCTTCCGATGTAACTCCAATCACTTTTTCCCGAGGCGCGGGAACAGGGCGGTTCGCCCGAAGAGCATTGGAAAAGCACCTGGCTTGATAGAAAGTGGAATAGCGAGGAAGTTCTTTTGTTCGTTTGACGGGATATTTTCTCTGGGAATTGGGAACGGTAATGTGGTTTAAGAGCACGTCGCGTCCAATTGCTGTTTGTCGGGAAAGCGCATTTTCTCCGGAGTTACGTAAAAAGATAATAATATAGCGACGGAGACCGCAATTTGCATTCGACGAAGCTGCAGCTCGCTTCTTGCGACTGATTTTCACCTCCTTCACGTTGTTCCACGGCGGCAGATAAGGACCAGAAAGCGACCGTCTGACGAACTTACTTCCCCTGTAAAGGAACATCGCGAGGAAACAAGACCGAATAGCGATAAATTTCCCGTTAATTCCGTGTAACGCAGACTTCTCGCGCTTCCCATATTTCCACCGAATCTGTCTCCGTCTGCGTCCTGGTAATTCGAGGCACTTCGATCCGGTCGACGTATACGGTGTTATTCTCGTCGAGTTAACGAGTAGATGAAAACGGGAATATTTCAGAGACGGGGCCGTATTCGAAATATTTCTAAGTCACCTGGCAGTAACGTTTCTACGATGTATACAACGTTACTCCATCGTTACTCCGAGGTTCAGATAACGCTGCCATCAAGCTGAAACAGCGCGCAGGATTACGAAGGGTCTTCACCGTAGCTATTAAGATATCATCCCGGCCAGGCAAGTCGGTAGCATGGCTTTAAAATCTTCGCCGGACTCGGTTGCCGTGGGCAAAGCTATTTGCGTTTCGGACATGCGGCTTATTAGACTTCCGCTTTTACCGTGGACGTAATACCGAACGAGTGGCGTCCGCCATCGTTGGCAATCAGTTTTGCGCGGGCACGATCGAGGAAACCGGGCTTCCAGCGAAAGACTTTCGATCAGGAAAATTCCTTTGACATGGCCGACTGCCTATCGCCGGGCATTACACGGCTGCATGAACCGTGTTTACAGACGCGCGGGCATACAGCCGTGGAGAAGTTCGCAACGATGGCTCTCGCATGCGGATCCGCCGGAAGCCGGACGGTATACTAACGAACCGTTTTAAATTCTCAGCCGAAATTTCATCTTGGCGGGAATTCCTCGTGTACGTCGTTCGATTCGCTTTGACCCCGGTTGCCGAAATTCTAAACGGTCCCGTGGCCGTGGTTCGGAACACGAGGAAACGAGAATGCCTCTGCTCGTTCCGCTGCAACCTGGAATAATTGGAAATAGTTTGTTAGAACGGGAGAACACGGTTATCGGTTCGCCATCTACAGTGTCGTTTTCTCCATTGTGCCAGCGAGTCGACCGAGGTATATACCTTCGTTACACCCATCCGTCTCATTTTCCATCGCAGAGCGATAAGGATCGCCGCGGAACGGCTATATGAAACGTAGTCGCTCGAATAACGAACGAATGGATTACGACCGGTGAATGTCGCGAACGGGGGAGCAAGTTTCTGGACCGGAAATAATGCGGCGCGATCTCGACGATAGCCTTTTCGCAGGGACCTCTTCTCGTCACTCGGCGAGTCTCGATTCGGCGCGCGCCGTCGAACTCGGCGCGGTGTTTCAAAAGCTTAGACCCGGGACGACGCCGGCGTTGTCGCCGGCAACGGACCGCCTCTGCGTACCTCCGCCGATATATATCCGCGTCGCTCTAATGAACCGCGAGAACCGGAATTGCCGCTGCCGTGCCAATGATTTAACGGTCTCTCCTTCTGACCGATAATGGACCGTCTCTCCTCTCCTCTCGGATACCGACTGGACCCCCGGTTGCGCGATCGTTCGAATCAGCGGGTACGATGCCGTTGAAATTCAATTTGTACCGTTTCGTAGTCGAGCCTTTGCTCGTTACGGTTCACCCTCGTACACATCCGCAGCCCCTGCAGCATCCACGCGTACACGTGTACCCGCGTGCACACGGACACACGCCGGTGTGTGTGTGCACGGTGCCGGTCCCACCGATAAGCACTTCCAGGTCGATTCGGTTACTTCTACGCGGTGGAAAAGGTGGTTGCTACCCCCTCGACGGAGTGCGCCGGGTCCTTTGCCTTCCTTTCTTCCTTTTATCCCCGACGCCACCACCTACCCCCACCGCTGGCCTACATTCTACTACGTCTACTCTCGTCGTCGCCGTTGTCCCCGACGTCGCCGTCGTTCCTCCGTTTCTTCTCCGCTTCCTCGCGGAAGCGGCACGCTGCACCGACGCACACCGACACACCGCCATTCTCGTTTATTTCCGAAAGTAGTTACTAATCAACGGCATTGAAAGAACGCGCGGCTGAGCACGAACCACGTAGCCCCTGGCTCGATTGAAAGCCGATTGGCCCGGCTATCCCTCGGGAATGTTTGCGAGCTAGTCATTTGCCGTGGCTTATTCGACCACCGCCCATTTCCACGCTTTCTTTCCGCTCCGTTCTACTCCGCGATAATCGTTGTTCGCGCGTCCTTCTACGCTTTCCGCTTTCTCCCCGATCGTTACGACGCTTCAACTCGCGTTGCTTATGCATCCTGGAATAACGAGTATTCCTTTATCTTATTATCGAACTTCATCCCTCTTTTTGGGGATTATTTGGTACCTACGGTAGCGTGATTTAATCGTCTTCGAAATTTAACGTCGAACGAAACGCGAGGCGAGATTGAAAACTCTCTTATCCTTCGGATAACTCCTTCCTGGAAGGAAAAGTCCATAAATCGTCGGCAACCAAAACGTTGGTTCCGCTGCTGCTCCGCGAGTAACGAACGGCGCCCGATTTTCGTCGGAGCAACTGTTTACGGATAGTACGCCGTTTATTTCCATACTGGCTGTCTCGAAATAAGCGCGCCCTCGCAAACAGGATTAGTTTGGACGAAGATGCGGGACGGGTTCGGCTCGGGTAATCGCGTGAAGAAAGGGCAGGTCGCTCGCAACGCGGTTAAAAGAAAGCGTATTTTCACACGTGGGATTAGCGCGGAGCGAGTCTTTCTCTCGTTTAGCGTGCAAATTATTTCGCCAACGCGGTTCCGTCCGTCTGGTTTTTCGAAACGCGCGAGACGAACGGTTAACTAACGCGGAATCCCATTTTCTTCTCGACCGTCTCTCGTGCGAGGAACCGCCGTAAAGTACAATTAGCGTGCAATAACGGGATTAATACACACTCGGAGCAGAAACGACGGATAACCCGGGGAATAATTACTCGATTAAGGAGAAAGAATTCTACGGCGCAGTGGAGTAGGAACGTTTATGATCAGACATCAACACGGGCCATTAACGTCAGACACTGCTTAAGCACCCCGAATCGGTTTTATTCCGCTTTAAATACCCTCGTTACATGCCCTGCACTATACTCCAAGTGCTTCGGGTTAGTTTGATTAAAATTCATCGCGCATTCGCCTCTTAAAGTCGAACCAACCCGAAAAGGGATGAAATCCACCGGACGAAACTGCATCGATAAAACTAGACAGAAATTTCTTATCGCGACGCCAGGCAGTCTTTTTCCTCGAAACTCTTGGCAAATAGGCCCGGCGATAAGCGTTATCGCGCCGAAAGTCGAAATGCGAGCGTAATTTATATGCATATGCATTGAGAGATCACGCGATACCAAAAAAAAAGAGGATTCGCTGCATGGCGAGTGAATAACTTTACTCTAAAAGAGACGAAACGTTGATCTCTCGATTCTCTATGAACGGGACGTCGAAAGGAAGGAAAGAGGGTGCGGTCGGTGCGGGAACGTCGCGACGCGGCACGCGTCGAAGCCGTATCCGTCAGATACCGGCGGGATAATCTCGTGTGTACCATAAATCGGCCAGCCGTGTGTTTCGCGGCTTTTCGTCCGCGACCTATTTGCGTTTGCATGTGCCTCGCCGTGTACCATCCTGCACAGCTGCGTTTCTCACGGTCGCGCCTTTGGATGCGCGGCGGCGACGGCGACGGCGGCGGCGCCGGGGCAGGTAACAGGGCGAATGCATTATTTACGATCGCGTTGGCTGGAAGAATCGGGATTGTGTTAGGAATGGAATTAAAAGCGGGCATTCTTCCGTCGATTTCGCTCGCCTTGGCCGTTCGAATGCGGCCGCTTCGGAAAGTCGGAGGGCAGGCGAGAGCGTCGCGGCTTGGTCGGGCGTGGAACACCAGGCGGGTAAAGGATGGTGCTCGTGGAAAAATGCAACGACCCGGAGAGGACGGAAATGCAGAGTGCATTTTTCCCGCGGCGGCATTAGGGAATCCGAATAAAAGGACATTACTTGGAGGGCATTGTTTCAGAATACGACTTTTGCATCTGACGGCCGTAAAGGATTTGATTTACGCCGAATAACTTCTGAACCGTCCGAGCGGCCGCGTTCACCCACGCGCACTTTCCCCGATAAATTTGAATTAATGCGATAAACTC
>NIJG01000002.1:757032-805029 GCA_002201625.1 Euglossa dilemma
CTCTCCGTTATTTTTCGGATCAAGCGGATGCTCGAAAAAATTCTCCCGTTCTCGCCTCGCCTATTTTTATATTTGTTTCCTTCTTGTCCGGTGGTCTGAAATTTATTTATTCGAATTACGCGAAGGAATTTCGCGCGATCGTTCCGCGCGTGAACGTACGTGCATACGTTGGCTAGCGAAACGCGGAAGTCGTACGCGACGAGACAAACAACGAATTACGCCGGGTCAAGCCGAGGAAATTATAATCGAAGCCTCGGTGACAGCAACTTGTTATTTCCGGAAACATTGGGCAACTCCGGCACGTGTGTCCGCACAGGAAGGGACGATAAGGGGCCTCGAACTTTCCGCAACGCTCTGTCTGCCAGCTTCAACAGCCCGCGCAACTTTGTTTGTTCCGGAAACTTCGATTTAACCGTACAATAGGTAACAAATTTCGCTTTGACCGTGGCAAAACATATTAACCGGCATTAATTCCGACGCTGACCGACGGAAAAAAACCGCTTCGCGTGAATACCGCGGACCGGCCACCGCGCTTCGTTTTACTCGATAATTTACGAATCGATCTCTTTATTCCCATAGCGATAGCCCACGGTTTTTAACGGAATTACGGTATTTCCCTGTTATTGCTTTTTCTACTTAAAAACAAAGGAGAAAAAGCGAGGGGGAAATTCGACGTAAAAAACCCGCAGCGATGTTCTTTTAATTCCGCTGCATTTTTATTCGCCAGTTTCGTCTTGCAGCCGGATAAGAGGAAAAATTTGTATACAACGAATGGCCTGTTCCTCGTTTTTTGTTGAAAAATATTTACAAAATTGTAGAACCACCCGCGTGTTTGCCGCATACGTTAAATTTTTCTCGCCAACACCGCCGGCGTATCGCTGATTCGCGTAGAATCTCGCGAGCGCGGCGTAGCCGCGGGAGATTCTCGTTAGGACCGCGGCGGAAAAATACGCCCGCTCTTCGAAATAACTTCCTCTTTACACCCGGCTGCGTAATAAGCGCGTTAAAAGCAGGATCGCGCGCGTTAATCTTAATCCCGCGCAGCGACGAGTCGAAATTTCGATTCCGGCGATGTCGCCGGTCTCATACGTGTACGGCAAAGCGAAACGAACGTACGTCTCTCGTTGATATTCAAAGATCGCGAAACGAGAGTCGAAATAGAAGTCTACGTAGACGTGCCCCGGTCGCTCTCGAGATTTCTATCTCCTCTTCGTAATTTTCTTCCCTTGATACGCGTTCTCTACGTGCCGAGTAAACGTTTACGTTGAATCGTTAATCGCGTTCGCAGCCTCGCGGAGATTCGAATCACTGAAATTAGCGATCGTCGCGACGCGCGTCGATTCACCCGGCTTCCACGGTTGATCTGCGAGTGTTTCGAATAAATATCGAATGATTTCCTCGTCGGATCGGGCGGAATTTCAGAAGATTCGAATATCTAGCCCGAGTAGTTAAGAAACGTGTAACAGGAACAGTTGTCGAATGGAATTAACGTTAGCTCGAGGTCCTTCGCGATTCTGACTGGCAAAGCGAGCATTTCCAGAGACGCGAATCCCGTTAATGGTCTCCGGATCCTTGGGAAAACGGGAAGTCCGACGAAGGAACGCGTTCATCGGGCGAAATTGGCCAACTAAACAACTAATCTCGCGAACGTTTAGTCAGACTAAACGCGCCGTTTCCGTGTACAGTAGAGCCGGAATTGTCGTCGGTGGAACTGGGACACGACAGTCGGGACGAATTCGAGACCCTAGACCAGGGACGGGGTTACGTGCTGAATGAAAACTAGATGTTAGGAATGGAAACGTGCGTCGGCGGCGAATAATGTAACACGTAGCTATAGACGAGGAACGACGCCGCTTCCGGTGTAGTGCGGAGGGTGTGTGTCGTGGCGGAAAGTGGATGTATCTTAATGCGAAGTTAGCGTGAGACCTGGCGCTCTGGTCCCTGAACGGAACGCGTTCGGTTCATTATCCTGTCGTCTGCAATTTCGCCTGGCAAACTGTCTTTCGCGAACCGTCAGTCGCATGCGATATTATTTCTTGCATTGTTCGTTTCCGGCACACGACTCGGTCGTGTGCTCATTGCCGCCGCGCGCTGCCGCTCGCCTTGTCACATGATTGTTCCCTGAATTCGTCCAACTCCCGTTGCTTTGTTATCTCGAAATATACGATGGACTCTGATTTAAATTCGGGCCAGCGTTTCGAATAACCCGGGAAAATTCCGACGTTATCTCGGCAAATTGTCTTTCGAAACCTTGTTAAACTTCCCGCGCGGGAATAAATTATCGGTTCTCGACTGTTCGTTGATCTCCGCGAAACCATGTAAATGTAGGGACGTACTTACGAAATTATAATTACAAGAGGTATATATATTTCAGATAATAAAGTCGAGCGGATGTACAATCCGTATAACTACTTTATGATCGTATCGCGAGATACTCGTTGGATTTTTTATTTACCAATTAAAGTAATAATTCATCTCCGTTAAAATATCTTCAGTAGTCGATTACCGTATCCCGGGATATCGCAATTATGCTCGAATTCGCTGTAATTGTTCCCGAAAGCTCGCAGGAACGTTGGAGCATCTTCACCGGCGACAAGAGGAACGGAATACGCGGAAAAAAAGGATCGGTTTGCTGGAAACCTTGGTCGACGTCGACCAAAGTACTTTCGCGTCCCGACGAAGCCAACTCGGTCACGCGTGTGACGATCCGACTGACAAATTCACGGCGCCGAGTTGCCGTTACCATGCCGAATTCTCTGCCGGCGGTGAATAATGGCGGCCATCGAGGGGAACGATAATTCGCGCGAGTCGGAAAAATTGCGAGACAAATAAAGGGGTCGCGAATACGGGCCGGTGCTCGCAGACAGCGAAATCGTACGAGCTGCGAGCAAACGAGCGCTTTCTTTTTGCGACCCTCGTCACGAGCACGTTGCCAAGGGGTTCGTTAGCAGCGAGACACGATGATGTGCCGTGCGCTGTTACATACGTTTTATGCATGAGCGTAAAAGCATAATGCAGCCCGGGTTAACGGCTCGTTTTGAAAGAAACTCGCGGCCAACGACCAACCAAGAAATCGTCAAACTTCTAACGGACCCATTAGAAATCGTCGTTTACGATGTGACATCGATGACGTCCGCCAGCTAAATTCTCTCTCTTCCTCTCTCTCTCTCTCTTTTCTCTCCTGGGTATACAGCGACGTACGAGCTCTTACTCGTCAAGTGTGCACGATCGTTCTTTTCACCGGCGAAAACTCTTTAAAACCGCGCGCAAATTCATTGTTAATTGCGCCCGTTTCAGTGCACCCACTTGTTCCGAGATTTTTAATTAGCATGTTTGTAGAAATAAATAGCCGGCTGCTGAAGAGTCTTATTCGAAACTGTTTTCCGTGGAGGAGGCTGTTTCGTTTCGCGGAGAAGAAATGAATAGGTAGAAGAGTAAACGGGAGTTATAAAAACGAAACGGAGGAGAGCCGGTCGCGGGAAAACGGCTGCTTCGTGTCTGCAAGTTTCAGCTGTTAATGAGTCGTTCAGACATCAAAGACACGATTGAAGTTCGATTAATCCGCGGACGCGAACTTGCTCCCCTTGTCCGAGATTTCAGCCGCGATCCTCGAGATTGTAGTTTTTAAATTCAACAGACTGCGGGCGGGCCGCGCCTCGTCAAGAAAAAACGGAACAAAGGGAAAAATGTATGGAGGCCCTTCGCGAAATGAGAAATCTTTTTCAATCCTTTTAACGAGCTGACACACTTTCGGAATTGAACGTTTTCGCGCGTCCTCGCGACGATGCCTCCTGCGTTAAGTAAACCCGTTAAGAAGCAGAAATCGTAAATTCGCAAGCGGAACGGTCGCGTTAGTTGAGTCTGATCCATTTTAACGAACTCGATCCATCACTCGCGAGCATTCCCGAAATTCTGCCTCGATCGAGGCGCGATTTTCCGTTCGTTGCTGTTCCGTGTCGCGTTTCTGGCTGGAAATACGGCGAAAAGACTCCGGTGTTTGCATTCATAAAATTTCTTCCATTGCCGGGTCGAACAAACGAGTCCTCGCCGGCCAATTTCCTTCCGGTTGTAATTGAAATGTTGGAACAAAACGGCCGGGAGCTGTCAAAGCGACATAGTATTCATTCAAATTAGTGCGAATGGTAGGTGCGAAGGTGTCTAAAACGTATTTGTTTCGGCAGTGCAATTGACTCGCTGGCTATTGTCCGTTGCAGGTTGCGAGGAAACAAAGGATTGTCATTAACGTGGAATTCTCTTACCGTACTTTTATCTGTATTTTTGCGAAAGGTGTTGTATGCATTGTTTTTCCGTTTCCATTTAACACCGGAGTCTTGGCGAAAATGGACTTTGTATCCTTTCAAAGGAACCTCCGGCTTTATCCGCATTGTTCTCCACGCGTTTCGCAATCGCGAGTCGTAAATCTGTCCGAAATCTTTCATTTCTCCGCGATACACGGGAGAACAATGGCCGGCCGTGATGTCGAGAAGAAGAATCGCATTTCATTTAGATACGGTTAATTTTTCGCCCATCTTACGGCCGGTTTATAATCTTTCGCGTTTATTTCACAGCCCTGTCACTCGGCTATAGGTGTTCCTCTTTTTTCCGCGCGTGCACGCGAGACACTTTCATCAGGCGGTGTCAGAAATTCGCGACAGGAATTGCGGAAGAAAGGTAAAAAGACGGTAGAAAGGGGGAAAGAGAGCGAGAGAAGGCGTAGGGAAAAGCCCGGCTGGCAAAAGGGGGCGGGAAAAGATTGACGGGACTTTCATTATGAGAAGTCGCGCGAGGTCGCGGTGAAAGATAAAAGCGTATGCATTTTCGCCGGCGTTCCATGATGCGTGATGCATAGGTATGGACGTATCCGGGAAGGTAACCGTGCTCAGAAGTATAAGGCACTCGGTCACAAACGTGCCTGAAATGGTAACGTAACGGCGATAATAAATTTCCTCCCTTTCTCTCCGCGTCAAGCCTGGACTCGAGTTTCGCCGATAGCGCGATAAAGGTACACCCGCGTCGCTGCGAGCGCCGTTGAGATATTTCCACGCAATTTACATTGTCCGCGGGGGTCTGCCGGGGTCCTGCGGCTCTCTTACACCAGCCACGCCGGGAATACTTAATGCCCGAGCAGTTTCGTCCTTCTATTTTACAAATTACCCGCCGATCGCATCGCCAGACTCGGCAACGACCGAAGCCTGCGCACCGGGCTCGGTCGTATCCTCCTCGACTTGCCAATAAATCCGACACGCCCTGTCAAATGACCAGTCTCCGAATAACCCAAACCCAACAAAAATAAGAGGAATTATCGAAAACCTATCGCACGATATTTAATTTCTAACTCCATATTTCGTAAATTTCGTTATTCTAAAGCTAGAAAATCATAGTTCCTTCTTTTTAAACCTATCTGTATCATACATCGTCGTTATTTACAAATTTCATTTTCAACACTGTCGAAAACGGTATTAAACGGACCGAATATTTAAACCGTAGCGGAACAGAGGTACGCTGTCGGAGCGAAAGATAATTTATACTGTGGGAAGCGTGGATCTCTCCTCTTTAATATCCTTTTTGTTTCGAGTCAATAGGACGTTCGGTTGCTGAGATACGATCACGTAAAGAGTAGGAAGATTTCGGCCGGTGAAATATCGCTGTCCTCGTCGGAGGCCTCGGACCTTTCTGTCTCGCTCAGTCACTGACCTACCCCAAGCGGCGTGGTCAGTGACGAACGCCGAGTCAGCGGGCTTCTTTTTTCTCTTTTTTTACTACTACTACTACCGCCGCGGCTACTACACGCGACGTACGCGTTTCCAGGCGAAAAAAAGTGGGTCACGACGTTTCCAGGAATCTCAATTGTCATTCAGCTCTTCGCGCGTTTCGAACGTTTCACTTTTGCGGCCCCGTATCTCCGAAACGAACCGAGGTATCAGCGCGAAACAAACTGCGCTTTATAAAGCACCCTCCCCCCTATCCGACGAGTGCGTTTCATTTGAATATTCCCGGTTTTTTTTTCTCCGCGGCGCAACGTTTTCATTAAACCAACCCGGCGTTCTCGCACTCCATCGAGAGCCAAGCCTCTATTTTTCATTTCAACGTTTCGAATTGTTAATTACGGGAACTTTTCAACCCGTTGTTTGTCCCGGCAATTAATCTCGCACCTTTTGCCGTTCCTTTGCCGACACTTTCGGTTCGGCGTTTTTACGCGTTTCGAATTTGCCAGCGAAATTAAATATCGCCGGCAAGATATCGTTGAAGTTTTTCCGAGAGAGAGATTCCCTATCTCGGAATGAATTCCGGAAGTTTAATCTTCGGTAAAAATCGAACGTTTCGGAAATTCGAGGAGCGTAGTTTCTTCGGAACGGTATGAAGCGGAAGCATCGAGCCGTGACGGTGATCGAAGATCGAAACAATCCCATTTCCAGCGTTTTAATTACGGAAGTTTCTTTTTGTTACAACGATACAACGTCTGCGAATCGCTGTTGGCTGTAAAAGTTGAGAGATATCGCGTCAGCGATCCATGGTCGACTCGATTTCGAAATTCGGCGATCTCTTAAGCCGAATGGCGACGATAATTCATCGGCGGGAATTAAACGGAACGCCTGGCAATCCCGCTCGGGATGGCAGAGAATTTTGGAAAGAATGGGTTGAAGAGAAAATATAGAAACGGAACGGGAATGGGTGTTACAGGGATTACCGAGATTGCGGGCCGAAAGGATTATTCAGATTAGCCGGTAAAATATTCGGAACGAAAGATTTGCTTTCCGACGACAACCGGCCGGATTTATGCACCTAACAATTAACCTAACCTTCGCTTGCACCGCTGAGACTGACATCTCGAATGGATTACCCTCGCGATACGCCTCTGGGAAGCCCGATGTCCCTTATCGTAGGGCGAGCCGCGGGAATTTTATTTTTTCCCTGGAAAATTTGTCTACCTCGAATTTAGCCTGCCACAGATTCCGAAAATCGAGCAAAAAATGCCACGGGCGATAAGCTATCGTGGGGTTTAAAAAATGAACGAAATATTTGAAAAATGGACGGGCGGTATGTAATCGATAGCGTTGCGAATAACTTTAAAATTAAACGATGATTCAAACTTGGCGGCGGTCGTCGTTTTTGTTCCAAGTTTATCTTCGCTCCTGCTGCAACGATGTTCGAAGTGGGTGCTGCTTATGAAAACGAATTTTTCTTTTACCTGTCCCGGAGTATTCGCGGGTAGCGATTTTTCGCGAAAGTTCGAACAAAAGGAAGACACTTCTACGCGTATTCAGCGAAAACCAATCGGGGAACAGTGCTTCCCGCGAAAGAACGCTAGTGTTACCAACTCGTGGCAAAAATGAAGTTAATCCATCAGCTACGCCGCGGAAACTCGAGATAAATACGAGTCGGAAGATAAATACAAATGGCGCGAGTAATCTTGGAGATTACAAAGACTGAATCGAACCGCGCGCGAGCTTGGTCATCCCGAAGCCTGAAACAAACCGGGAATAGGGAACGAAAACAAATTTTCCGGCCGAGCAAGCTGCGCACACGCGCGACTACTTGGCAAGAAATTCGCAACGAGGCGAACGAGAACAACGCCGCAGAGCAATCGCGTTAACAAACCCGAATGAAATAATTCGCGTGCCGGATCGGCCGGATCGTACGATCTATTCGGAACGATAGCGTTTAAAGCAGTGAAAGGTAAATTAACCGGCGGCGTGGATGTCGGTCTACCAAGTTACCAGCGCGGAAATACAACGTGTATCGAGAGCGGGGAAACGTGACCGCGACGACTCACGATTTGCACATACTGGTCGGTGGCAAAGCGCAAAAGCTGTACGCTCCGGCAGAAATGCCTGGAATAGTTGTCGCGGTCAGATTTACAGCGTATTTTCTACGATTATGGAAGACGCACGGTATGCACGCCCTTGGACAATCCCGATGTCCGCCGATTTATCCCGCCATGCCGTTGTTCCCTACCTTTTTTCACCGCCAGCCTACACGAGCCACGTATTTGCATACACGCTCCCGAACCGCGCACGTTCGCGTTTGTCATTCCGTATCGCCACCGCGCACGATCTTCCTGCCGTGTGCGATATTAATCCCCGTGCTTGTGTCTGCGAAATCTGGCTAAGTCTCGCGACGAGACCTCAAAACGCTTTCGCGTGCTCGACGGGCTGTTGCTCGCTCGCTCGCGGTCCCCAAGTTGCGAAGATTTCGTCTCGAAACCGTTCTGGTAGCTTGAATAGATTTCATCTAGTCAGTGGGTTAATCGAAGATTGATAAAATAGGCCCAAAAAATGTGATTCCTTGTCTGTTTCCTTTTCAGGATCGTTGAAAACGTGAAACGTATCGGGTATTCTCGAGTTAAATGGGCAACGCTGCACGTTAGGTATTTCCTAAGAGTCCAGAACTCGAGGAGTAACATTTCGGGGAGTGAAATTGTTCGCTAATTGTTAGAGATTAAATATTTCCAGGTCAGTAAATTAATATTCCAGCCCCGGACTAACGCGCTAATTTCTGTGTATTCCCCATCCTTTTCTCTGGATCCTCCGCGCTCCTCTCCATCTCTGCTTTCTCGATGCTTGTTCCTGTCTACCTAGATCAGCGAGTAGCGCATAGGTGACCCGAAACTTGGCGAAAGCTTCTCGCCAAGTCAATTTCGCGCGCTCGCACAGCCCTCGGAGCTGATTGTTCGAGCATCTTCCTCGGATCCTTTTGTAACGCTTGGAATATTGGTCAGGCGTCGCGACGGTAGAACGCGGTGCACGGCGGATCCGGAGCCTCCGTTTCCCGATAATTTAATAATCGCTTTAATTCGAATGGTATCGTCCCATTTCACTTTCCATTTATTGCTCGCGAAATATTGACAATACGAGAGAAATTAATGACATAGACGCGGAGGAATTTAATACTCGCAGCGCGGATCGTGGAACGCGTTCATTAAACGATCAAGTTTATGGCGCGTTCCCTCTGTCGTACACTCGTCGACGCTCACTTTTCCGATCAGAACCCGGTATAATCTGACCGTTCGCCGAAATTACAGCTGCCTCACTCTGCCATATCGTCGCGTTAATTTGTTTCCCAATTATCGATCTCGGGACTGACTGAACCGATATCGAGCAATCGGCGCAGTGTAACAACCACTTTTATCCGGTTATTCGGCTCGCGCGACAAACGCAGGTGCGTGCATTACAGCGGAGCGGAAAATAGAAAATATAAAAATAGGTTGGTACCTGAAGTTTCTCCCTTACCTCGAAGTTTACGCGGCAGCTTTATCTTCGGAGAGCTATAGACGGAGTTCCTCTTTGGGTAATGTATCCAGAGTTGAGGAAGGTCGTGCTGCAAGTGGGTCTGCTAATTTATAGCACCAGCACCGCCATGTGTCTTCCAAACTCTCGAAATTTAAAGAACCATTCCTGGTTCGCCTCTCCGGTAATAAACCTCTAACGAACAACGCGCCTCGCCTCGCTTAGCTTCGTACTTTACCTACGGAAGCTGCTCTGCACATGTGCAGTGTCGCATTCTCCGACTCGATTACCCGTTTCTCCGAAAAATCTCCAGGTAAACAAGGTCTGATCAAAGAAAGGACTCTCGACGGCTGAGACTCTCAAAGGCAAACGAAAGAGTTGGTTCCAGCTGGCTGCGGAAACCTGCGGAAAATTGATGCAGCCAGGTATTGGCAATCAATGATTCGGCAAACGAGCCAACTTCGATTTATCCTCACGAATCCGTCGCGGTATGCTCGCGAGTCAGACGCGTTCGAGATCTCCTCGAAGCGAAATCTGGGAACGAGCTCGCGTCGTGGTCGCTATAAAACCCGCGAGAGCGTAACCTCCGGGAAGGGGACCAGCGTAGGGGTTGGTAGGGGTGGAGTGAGAGAGAGAGAAAGGAGGCGGAAGGCGGAGTATGGCGAAAGTTACACGGCGGAAAATATACAGCGGCGCTTTTAGGAAGTTGGGATTATCGGAAAAGCGGGTTCGAAACGCGAGTTACCGCCAAGGCGGATCCTCGTGAAAACTCAGTGGCGAAGTTGCTTCCGGGGCTCGATTCGGCCATTGGAGAAAGCGGCCGGCTGTAATAGTCGTTCCCCGCTAGGAAGCCCGCCCTCCCATGGAAAAGCTATAGCCAGGTCGCGGCTAAACACGCGCGCCGGCCGCGTGGTCTCGCTAACTTTCGAAACATCACAGTTGGCGAGGATAGCAGCGTCGCGGTTTAAACTCCTTTCGCTCTAGATCGATATCTATGGAACCGGACCGGGCGTTTTCTGCCTCCCGATCGGGACTTAAACACGCGATAAATCGGGCCTGCGAGAAGAGATGTTGATATAGCCGGCGTGATTCGGCGAACGGAGCGGGTAGCGTATAAAGAATCGCTGGGATCGTTGGTTTTCGTGGGAGTCACGGGGAAATCTCTTGGAAAAATCACCGAAGATCACGCGGAATCCCTTCGTATATTCCGAAGTCCCTTTGGATCCTGTTCATCTCTCTTCGTAGACAGGGTGACGTCCTCGGTTCGCGGGCCTTGTCACTGGGATCTGCTGATGTCGCGTCTACATCGAACAGCGAACCTTGGCGATGACCTCGCCTTTTCGACGGTTTTATGGGAGGTCAACATTTGCGGAACGCATTCGCGATGCTTCCAAACTTTCGTCGCTGAGTAACCAGCATGAGCCCAGTCCCTCTTCAGCTCCGCCTAGTTTAGGCCAAGAGACACGCAAACAGTAGCCGCGCTCTTGCAAATATCGGTGTCGTTTGTTCGAGGACGCGAAAATGGACGAGATAGAGGAAAGCGGGTCTTGAGATGATCGATGGACGGGAACGGCGGAACGAGAGGGAGGTTAATGGCTGGGACGGGAATCTCTCAGGGTTTTTCCATTTTTCTTGGCAACCGTTCTTGGGAAGTTGTAATTTTGTCCGTAGGAGCAACCTAGAGGAGCCTCTCGTGGAACGGTTGACCTTATATCGCGGAGTAAATAGCTGAACGTCGCGCAGAAGGGAGTTTATTAACTTTCGTGTTTTCGCGTGCTCGAAATTAAAACTCGGGCAGCTTTAAAGTTTCCATCCGGTTAGCGCATGTACCTGAAACACGAGTGGCCGAGTAACGATTTTACAGTTGAATTATGAAGTTTCGATAGCTTCGACTTCGTTCCAGTTGGGAAATATTTGAGAACGGGGAATTAATGAATAATGGAGGGCATAAATTCTTGTACGCGGCGCGTTCCGGCGAGGCGGGATCCGAATGATTTCCGGGGTTAAGCTTCCTGTTCGGTGGAATCAAAGAATCAAGAAAAATCGGCGGTCGTGATCGTCTTTATCAGCGTCTCTGCAACGAAGGAAACGTAGCGTTCCGCGGAGATATGACTAAAAATATCACTAACGCGAAGACGGAACGTGCTACGTATACTACCGTGATATTTTATCGGATTTCATAGCGGCGATAATCACCTCCATAGAACTTCCGTGATAGTTTCAATTCCTCGCTGACGTTATCGGTATTTCATCGCGACGGATCGCGATCTGGCATTTTAACGCGATCTAAAGCAAAAATTCTAAATAGAAGTACGCGATCCGTTTCCGATCGCTTCGCTTTATCAAAATTAATTGCCACGATCGATTCGAGTTCGTGTAATATTTATCCAGACATGAACCGACGCTTTCTCGACTCGTTGATTTATTTGCTTACTTAATCATCACTGAAGAACTGTTAAATCTTTTATATCTTACTGTAACACGGGTACAGTTCTCCGGTATTTTATTCTCCGGCGATTAATTACTTCCAAAAGAAAGAAAGAAAGAAGGAAGGAAACCTAGAAAATTGGAAAAATCCTTTGACGAGTGTTCACATACTCGGCGATGGATGCATTAAACGGAATCGAACACCCGGAGCACCTGTGCCAACGCGACATCGACTGGAGAACTAGAATTACAAGTTCCGGTTTTATTGAATCGAAACATCCAGATGCTATAACTTTCTCGCCGGGCGGGCCAATTTGCCGATCGCGATAAAATTGAACGTTCTCTGATTTGCATGTCGCGCCGTGCCCATCCGGACGGTCTATTACACCTTTGAAATTTGAATCGCGCCGGAAACCACGTATGCAAACGAACACAGGGAGCTGGGTATTGCCGGAGAGCCGGCAAAGTGTCCCTGTGAAATGTCCGATCGTCGTTCGTGTTACGATCGTGGCTAATAAGTGACCGCTATGTTTCAGGCGTACGTTGATTTGGTGAAAGCCTGGGGCTGGAAGAGCTTCACCATCATCTACGAGAACAACGAGGGGTTGGTGCGGTTGCAGGAGCTGCTGAAGGCACACGGACCCAGCGAATTCCCTATTACGGTCAGGCAGCTCAGCGAGGGGGCTGAATACCGGTGAGTTTTCTGCCGTTGTCCGCTTTAGGCCGAGGGAAATCGAATGGCAGAGATCTATCAGAGGTTGGTCCGATTGATTGTCGGGCGAGTGTTCGATTTCTTCCGCGGTAAATACCGTCCACCAACTCTGACGGGAATGGATGCAGAGTGGTCCAGAAACGAGTAACGTCTATCTTGCATTCGGCTCCATTAGGTTCACTGGTACGCGTCGCTGGAATGGTAAACGCTTAAACGACGGAGTATCTAATCGGTGTCTCATACAGAGTAATCGTAACACCGTGTAACTATAGTCCTGTAGACATTGACAGAGGTTTCGTTTATAACGGAAAGTAATCCCGGTGGCGAAATACGTTTCGCGAATACTTAATTATTCGACGACAATGAAGCGAGTAGGTAACCGAGATACTGTAGATACTTAATTCGCGAACTGATGATAGCGGCAGCGCGGGTTACTTCGATTTAAAATACGAATCTCTCGGAGCCATTTGCTCGGAGACATTCTCAAAGAGTGCTTAATCAAAGAGCCTGCTCCAATTACCGTACAATTACAAATCTCGACTTCCATTTCGAATTCAAAGACGGCGCTGAAGCTCGCAATTTCCAACGCCTCGGCGTTAAAATCTGGTGTTTCCCCGTCAGGACCTAATCCCTTTAACCCAAGAATTACTTCCTTGCGCGGACAAAGCGCCCGGAAGGAAGGACACGCGAACGTTAGCGCGGCTTTATGGCGATTAAATTATGCGCTAATACGGGGTGATTGGACAACCGCGAGCGGCGAATTCAAACGCTCGAAACTGGCTATTTAAGCGTAAAAGGATTTCGAAGAACGCCCCACGGTGGAAGGTAAGCCTCGGTTAAATCTCATTACGCCGGTACGCTAATAAAGTTCCTTCTCCTCGAGTCGGTGGCCGTTTGTCTTCCAACGTCAGCCACGCCTCGTCGTCTCCACGGCTCTTTATGTTTCCATTATTGTCGATTACTTTAAAGCGTCGTGATAAACGCGAACGATTGGGACGACGATCCCTCCGTTCCTAGATTTAATCGAATCACCGCTCGATTTCGATTGCGACCGTCGATATTTCTCATCGATGCGCGTGGCCGTTGCAATTCCATTCCCGTTTTCTCGATGGCACGCTTCGAAGTCGTCTCGGTGATTTATCGACGCCTTCTGTTTCTTCTCCCTTCGCTCCAGCTGTCTGCGAGGGGTTACTCTTCGGTATAATTTAGTCAGTTCCGAGCCAACGACGGGTATAACATGCTTTTTTATTTCATTTTAATTCGCGGAAGGAGTGCGTGTCACGGCAGATTAACCGACGTTCATTAATGCCAGTAACAGGACACGCGTCAACCGCTGAATTCCTCTGAATTCGATTTAACCTATTATCCGCGTGGCAAAATAGCGAGAAGTGGGATTGACTTAACCGGTTCCACGCAAGGCTGTCGTTAGCTTGAAAACTCGGATCCCGCGAGGCTCGGCCACCCTGTCCGTTGTTAGTTAAACGAAGAATTTTCGAGGGAAGCTCCGCCGTGGCGAATCCGACGATAAAGCTGACAGCGGTCGGCTGATCCATCAAGATCGCGCGCGAAATGCAGTCAATCTATCAAACGTCACGCAATATAACCGCTTCCGCGAATGCAGATTCCAACTAGCAGCCGGATCGTACAACGTTCTGCTCTTCGTCCGCGCCGATCGCTCTGGCCGATCCCTCGTCTCGAGTACGTCGAGGAATGCCACGAAAGAATGACTCGTGGATCGCGGTCGAATTTAGCCGGAAATTCGGGAACAAAAGCGTGCCGATGCCAGCGAAACGTCTACTGCGAAGCGTGACTGGCAAATGCCTAATTAAAACCGTCAGAGATCAACATTGTCGAGTAATTTCTCACTCCCCTATAGCTAAACCACACCGGTAGCGATCAACTCGTGCCCGAAGCGAGTGCTGCGAGCTGCACGGTGCATAATCGTAGGACGGCAGAGACACGCGTGCTGTCGAAAATTCGGTGGTCCCGATGATCGACGTTGTCGTTGCATTAGCGTGGCGACATGCAACAGCGGTCGCATCGCGATCGATAGCTGCTGCATGCTCGCAGAGAATACACCATTACGAATTAAACTCCCTCTCTCTCTCTCTCTCTCCTTGCTCCGGCGGTCCACAGACCACAATGATCTTCTTACGCGTGCATGGTGTGGGTGACGTATCGATCGCGGCCGGAAAGTGTGTCAACTGCGCTTCACGCGGCGAATAGGGCAAATCTTCATCTGCCTTTTCCGCCATTCCGTCACCGATACGAGGTTGCACGGTTCTTAAGACCGGTGCACACCTATGCTCTTACGCCGCGGCCCCCTCGCCTGGCTGTCTCGCGTGCCGAGCGCGAAAGAAGAAGCCGCCCCCTCGCGTTGCATTATTCATAAAACCGCGGGCGACGCTGGCTTATTGCGCCACGGAACCCGCAACGATAGGGATTTGAATAAATTCGGTTAGGTGTATCCAGCGACGTATCCATTTCGCCGGGAAATTCATCGCTCCCTGCGTGCGTCCGCCGCGCTGTCGCTAATATCGGATGCATTGTGAGGAAATTGTTTGCCCTTCCCGTCCCTTGCCCCGCGCCGGGATCACCGCTGACCCTCCTGCCCTCTGGGAACCGGCCCGATTTCTATGCATGGCTCTTCTTTTTTCCTTCCCCGTATCCGCCGTCCGCGCTCCTCCTCGTCACGCGCTTCGTCTTCGCTCGTAATTATGCAAGCGTTTCTCCGAGGCTGCACGGAATAATTCGCGTGCACCTCGGCTAGCGCAACTTGGGACGGAGTTCCGCGCAAAGGTTGGAATTTTTCAGCTATGCGGCAAGAATGCCGGCATTTTTCTGGATACCAGAATGGTGGCAGGAAGAGATATTTAGTCCCCGGCAAGTGTCGGAGGCGCGAAAGGAGAGTGCCTACGCCGAGTGCTCGAGATTGTGGGGAGGAAAAGCGTTGCGTGTTAGTTTTCATCTCTTGGACAACGGAAGTCGACGACGAAAACACGACGTGGCGAGAGGCCTGGCTCGTAGCTAGGCCGAATGTAAACACCGGAAGGCTCGTGGCTAATTTCCGTTGATGGTTTCCTGTCTCTATTGCGCGTTATCCTTCGTCGTGCTCGCAGGATATGACTCGACGTGTGACCGATCTCGCTGTTGTTAATCGTCCCACGCGCTATGGAAGCTTCGAAAATTTCCTATCGAAAATTTGATTAGTAATATTCTTTCTATATCCTCGTAATTTTTTCACTGTTTTAAAAGAATTTTTTGACAGGTGATAGAGCGATTCGTAATGAATAGCGGAGGATTCAGAAAGGTTACCTGTGCGTTTATTTTGTCGAGCATATTAGTAATTCGGATAGATAGAAAAATAGTAATTTACACGTGCTTTGTAACGTTCAACGATTATTCTCCACTCTGTTGTTGATTACGGCATTCAAATATGCAATTTAAATCCATTGAAGCGAGCGAGAGAGATGGGCGGTAATTGAATTAGAAATTGACTTATTTATTAGTGTTTGTTATCAACGTTGCAAGAAGCATAAAGTTCATAGTTTAAAGCGAAACAAGGCAACATAAACTCTCTCACTTTCTCTCTTTCTCACACGGAAGTATACATATGTCGGATATGTTTTACTCGATAAAGGTACACGTACGCGCGGCGATTACAAAAGCAGGAATTATATTAAAATATGGTTATTGTTACATAGACCGTAGTTATTTGTTACAAAAATCTACCGTAATTCAATATTGGCGCAGTACAATGGTCCGTTCGGTGCATTATGTAATATTAAAAGGAACACCGTTGTTGGAACATTTGCATCGCTAGATTGACACGTATTGAACGCGTTCGACGATACACAAACTCGTATCCGTTATTTTCGCACTATCGAACAATATTCCCCGATTTTCGCAATACGACAGTTTACGTGTTGGATAAACGAAACATTGTCTTAAGCGCCTTGTTAAAACTTCAGCCAGGATCTGAATGAGAATTTCGATATCTCTGGACGGCGTGTCGGATTCGATGAAAATCAGACTCCTTTCCCATCAGCCCCCTTTCATTCGTCCTGACATAACTTGGAAAATTAGGGGTCTCGCGATCCTTTTGTCGGACGTCTTACGATCGACTTTCATGAGGTCGCGAGGGAAAGATTATCCTTTCACCGAATGATAAAGGCGTTCGGGAAATATGATACTTTTGAGCGGCAGCCGTTTGTATTGTTAAACTCAGGCCAGATTGAATGAAAGTATAATAAATTCCGTGGTGTATGAACTCCACCAGAAATCCGTCGGATCGTGCGAGTTACGTTCTACTTTACTTTTACAATTCTCGNTATAATAAATTCCGCGGTGTATGAACTCCACCAGAAATCCGTCGGATCGTGCGAGTTACGTTCTACTTTACTTTTACAATTCTCGCACGGAAAATTGCCCGAATCTCCATTTTTATTCCCCCCGAAGCAGCCACTCGAATTTTTCACCTTCCTCCTTCGCAGGAAGCCGGCGGTCTTAGCCAAGAGCCAGCGGCAGTAAAACCACCGCTGTAATAGAACTCGGGCAAGATACAATTAAGCGGAAGGATCGTTCGTCCATGCTCGGCAACGGATTTGCAAAAATTCCCGTTCTAGTTTCTTTAAAACAGAAAGAGACTCGCGTCGTATCGTAATCGGTTAAAATTACGCTTTTACCACCGATGGAAGTTTAGTGTTGTTAATTTCGAGACCCGATAGAGGCCAAGGAAAATTGTTTGCGAGAAAACCGAATCGTTCTTTTCCGATAAAGAGAAAACTGGCGAGACGAAAGGCGTGTCACCCGCGAAATTGTAATCCCGTCGTGTAAAACGGTTTCACAATGGCGGCGACACACACGAGTCGCGAGAGAAAATAGCGGAAACGGTAGTTCAGCGAGCGGTTGCGGTTTCAAGGTGAATAGACAATCGAAAGTGCTCCGGCGTCGCGACGCGGCCGGCATTCGCAGCCGCAATTGCTGTCGTCGAATCGACAACGTCGTCCATCAAATCGCACCGTCCTCGCCAGACTGCAGCTAGACGCTGTGGATAGTCCTGCCGGTTATCCCACGGAAAGCGCGACGAAAGCTCGCAGCCGACAAACTGGCATGTTGCGAAGCCTGATTCCGGAAATGGCACCCGTGGGAGTTCATCGGGCCGGCTTTACCCTGATCGTCGATCCGTTTGCTTCAAATGGAACCTTCGATACCGTGAACTATCGAGCGTCGCGAGCCTCGCAGGCTCCTTCATCCAATTTCGCGCGAGCGATGATTAGTCTCGAACATCTTCGGCAATTTCCCGTTCGGTTTTAATCTCAATATTTCTCTAATCTTCTTCCAACGAGTATCTGACTCTAGACGAACTGTAAGTACATTCTCTTCGACTATTTTTGCAATTGGAAACGTGGAATATGCTGTTACTTTACGGATCGCGAAGTAAAGTGTCAGAAGATCTGTAACTCTCGATTCGCAGTTGCTCGATTTATACATCTACGATCTTAGAAAGTAGTTTCGAGATGGTCTCTAACAGGAGTAACGAAAGTCTCGTTTGATTCGTTAAAAGCAAAGGTAGCAAGTCGAAAGCCCTTGTCGCGACTCGGCGAACTCGATGGAGAACAACGCGTTATAAACACGCGGTGGTGAAAGGGCCGGAAAAGGGCCGCAAAAGGGCACTCTCGCGAGAAAGACACTTCACGCGTAGTTGGCGACTCGAGCCAGAAAACCCATCCTGTCGGATACTTTTCTCGTTCACCTTGGACTCGTTAAACACTTGCTCAAACTCGCGGGAAAGGAAGTTAACGAACGGTCGCTTCTCCGGCAAGTTAAAATAAAGGTCAAATTTTCTTCGGCTTCGCGGAGGCTGGGTCGATCCGTGGAACTTTGGCGAAAACAAATCGATCCGAGAGGATTCAATTTTCCCGTAAGTTTTAACGTTTCATGAGACGCGATCGTATCTCCCCGCGTGAGTTTGTCAAGCGTCGTAATTTTCGCGCGATCTCCACACTTGCCTCCATTCTTGTACCATGTACCAGTGTACACAGACCTAGGCCGTGTCTCGAGTGTTTACCGAAGTATAGGTACACGTTGGTCAAACAAGCTACCCCCGTCTCGTGCGCGAGTTTCGACATTTTGCGGCATTCTTGCCACGAATATAGCGGCGGGCGGAGACTATCTCGTTAATATACGCGTGTTTGTCCGCGTGTGTGCATAGATGCATGACACGGCCAAGTTAAACTCTCTCGCTGTCACGCGATGGATTTCTATAAATTACGGTGGAACGTCGATAGCGAACTTTGCGTTTGATTTAACCTCTCCATTATCGTCGGCGGTTAGACGAGTGAAAAATCGTTACGCGCGATTAATCAACCACGGTTGACCGGTATTTACGCGACACTCGTATAAATGAAATCACGTCGGTAGATGTACCGAACGCACGGGCCATTCGCGGGTGATAAAAAGGAGAAGCTTCGATCGGGTCCGATCGGGACGGAAAGGAAAATAAGAGCCCGAGAGACTCGGGGGGTGCATGGTCCGGTGGTAAATCCAATTTGTCTGGTGCCTTTGGCCGCGAAGGATGCGCATTTCTCAAAGAAAAAACTTTCACCGCGGAGTGCCTTCATTTCGGACGGTGGATGAGCGTAATTGACGTTGGAAAACCGGTCCGAGCTAAAAGGGGAGAGAGAAAGATTCGATAGGCGAGGGGTGGGAGAAAAATAAAAGGGAAGGAAGGTACCCCGGGTTGGATACTCATCCGGACCGTGTTCCCTTTGATCAATCAGACCACCGTTTCACGAACGTGACGTAACATCTGCGGTGGACCAGTCGAAACGCGGGGTTCGACCGGAGCGGTGGCCATTTCCCTCTAAGTTCAGGGAGCCGAACTTGCTCGAGATACGTCGTTTGAAGTCTCTGCCGACTGGTTATCGTGCCTCTCGGCATTCCTCGGTACGGCCACTGCGAATCGAACGCTTCTTCTCCACCGTTTTCCACTCCGGCCTCTCGAAACATTTCAATTACTTATGCTGTACCAGCTGCCGGCAGCGTCTTCGTTCCCTCCGTTCCTCTCCATTAGCAGCCGACTTCCTACCCCTTTCGCACTCGCTGCAGCGTGAAATCCTCCCGTTGATTTTGTTTTCACCCTCTGCAGCTCGGTCCACGGAATTATTGAAAAATCGCACGGGAACTCCGCACCTGGATCGTGCAGACGCCTTTCTCGCCATTCCGATCCTGAATATTCAAGGATCACACGCTTGACTGTACGCCGTGATTACGGGGATTGAGATCGGTCCAAAGACGCTTCGATCTGACAGTTTCCTTTTCTTCCTCTCCGGAGATCCGTATAATCTCGGCTATTTTTTCCTTCCTCTCGCGAGGAAGCTTATTTTCTTTCGCGAATAACGATATAAACGGGCGAATATTTTAATCCTTCGCGGCTCGGACTCGAAACGTATAAAAGCAGAGACGTTAGAAGCGTTTCGATATCTTTCAGCAGGCGTCGTTTGTGAATAGGAAATAAACGAACACGGGAAATTTAATTTACTCGCACAAAGGAAAATCGACGCTCGACAGCGGGAGGAGAGAAACGTTAGTTAATTTCCCATGAAGGATATTCGTCGTTGAAACGTGACACGCGTGGTTATGGGAGTTGTTGGCAGCGTAAGAGGAAATCGATGGGAGATCGGGGAAAGGAGGCATTCGTCGTAAAAATCCTAACTGATACCGGAACGTCGATTTCGATTATGGTATCGGCCACGTGGCCCCCTGTGGCCGCAAATGATGGTCCTCTATGGTGCTTTACGATCGAGATAGGTCCCCGGTAATTTCTCCCCACGGTAATAAAAGTGGCATCGAGGAAAGCAAAAGTATTTATGTGTGGACGCGTCCTCGAGCAACGCGGACACGCGGCTGGTATTCTCCTGACAACCGAACAGGACTCGGGTAGTTTCGAACCGTTCCCCGGTTTCTTCCCGGCAAACTTTAGCAATATGTCTTTTTATCAAGCTCCGGGCAAGTATCGGAGAGGGAAGATTTACTAATATCGCGGTTTATCGTTCGCAAAGTTGCGAAAGAGGGGAAAGGGATTTCCTATATAGCAGTCGCGATTAACCCTTAAACTACTACCAAGACGTCCATATTACTCATCGTGGAAGCCTAAAGCGCTTTTTAATTAGATCCTCGTTGCTACTCTTATTACGATGTAAACTTGCGTCGTCTACGACGTATTATACAAAAAAAAAAAAAAAAAAATACGCGAAATAAAACGGAGAAAACCGGAAGATTTCAAAACTTTTGCACGCTCTTCGAAACGGAGAGCTTGCGACGTTCGACGAAGAAATTGTCGAAATTTGCAAACGTCGTGGGAGAGGTAAACGCGAAGTAGATCTCGAGACTGGAATCAAAACTCGAAAGATTCGAGAATTGAATTTTAACGGGAGTTAGGCGGAAGGGAAACGGAGATCTCGGAAGATCAGGTAAGAGAACGGCGGGAAATGGAAAGCTCAGGTGCTAATGGCTAGAGAATTTAAATGTATAGCCGGTGTCAGGGAAAGAAATCGGAAAGCTGGAAACTCTAGCCGGGAAGTCGTTACAGACGGAAAGCTCCGCTACTAACGTTCCGAGAATTGAATTCCGCGGACGTTAGAAGCAAAAGGAATCGATAACTCGCGGGGCTGGGGCCGGGAAATCGTTAAAATTCGAAAGCTCAGGTGTAAACGTTCCCGCAAACGCGATTACGCGACCGGCGAATCTGGTGGGAATGGAAAAAGTTTCCGGCCGAGCGGGAAAGTTGTTAAAGCTGATACGTGAATTAAATATGACCGACGGTGGCGTGAATAATTGCCGGGATCGGCGGTTATTAAACGGGAAAGCTCGAAAGTGAATCACGACGGTTGGCACGCGGGGAGATCTAGCGGGGAAACTCCTTGGAATATATATACTCGTTAACTGTGCCGTAACAATGGGGTCGATTAAGCTTCCCGGTTTTTATCGTGGTGTCTCGCTCTTTGATTCTCCCTTTCCTCTTTTCAACCGGGCCGCGTTGCTCGTATCGGAATTCCGGGGGTGCTCGAAATTTTTTCACGCTCGAATATTCCCCGGATCTAAGTCGCAATTTCCATAAAAAAGATTTAGAGATCCGCTCGACCGCTTCATACCTATTCATAACATGCAGATGCGCGGAGCGTCGCGCCGCGTCGTCCTTTCCGCTCGCGACCCCTAGGGGGGATGGGGAAGCGAGCCAAGGAAGCCCGGTCGCGAACGGTTACGTAGGGTGGTTCGATTTCTATACAACGAAACTTCCTTCTCCGTCGGCGGAAAAGCGGCGCTCAAAGAAGGAAAAGAAGGAAACGAGGCAAAAGGAGGTAAAAGGACCGGCGTAAAAACGTGATTTCGATCGAGCCGCTGTATTTTCGCTACCCCGCCACGGTTTAACTTGGATGTACTTTTACCTGACCCAGTTCTCGCAACAATATAACTGTCCCAGCTAACCCACCCTGTCTCGCCCCTGCAGCCGTTTCTTCGGAGGGTGCCGTGTCTACTGCGCCGGGAGCGAAACGAAAGGGGCGATTAAACGGAACAGCGAATCCGTCAGGGGTTCCAGCCTTCCCCACCCACCCCGTGTCGCTGCCGCCCCTTTATTTGTATTAGTTGCCCCATCCTTCGACGCCGCAGTCACGGGACAAGCTCCGAAAACCCCCTCGCGGCGAGTAATTTTGTCGCTCGCTGCCGTTCCGTTCAACCCACTGCTCCGGGGGCTGAGATTTACTCGGAATTTCTCCGCGATAAGCAGCGCCCCTGTCTTCTCGCTCTTCCTCCCTTGGATTATGCCTCCCGATGAAAACTCGCGGCTGGAAGTCTCCACTTTCGACCGAACGTAATTATGCAGCCGGATTTTAGGCCGGGTTGCTAGCGCGTTCGCCTCGGCGAGGGGTGCGGGATTAGAGGCGACATAGGAATAAAAATCGCCGGTACCGCGGGGTTTCAACGGTAATAATAGCGTTTTGGGGTAAAGGAAGAGAGCGTACGTTCCAATTTCGGGAACGAGTCGCAAACAAGGAGCTTCGGGTATTGTTTCCAACGTGCACGCAGTATCGTAACTTTTTATTCGCGTCGCAACCATCCACGCGCTTTATTCATTTTTGATACCTCGATTTTTCGTTCATCTAGCCGGCGAGAATTTATTTGGGCGAGAAGGTATCGACGCCGAAGTACGCCCTGCGCGAAAATTCGTTATGAAACTTCGATACCTTCCACTGGAAACTACGCTCGACCGATACTCGATTCCCACGCGTCGAGAAACGAAAAGGACCACGATGTCGAATGCCTTCCTTTTTTTTCTCTTCTATCCTTTTTTTTTTCAATTTTACACGTCGAGAAGCCGCATCGTCGAAGTGTTACGTACTATCGATCCCCGACTCCGATCCCAGTTTTCCCTCGTACTGTGGAATAAAGCGTGAATTAAGTGGAAAATGCCTGATAGCTGTGTCATCGTCATCGTCTCATCGAGATACCGATTCTTCCTCGGTGTACGCGCGTCGAGAACGACGCTCGCTCTATAGTCTTCCACGATTGAATCGTCGATGGAGGTAGACGCGAAAGGAGCCAGCTTTTAATCGAGTCGAGATTGAAATTAGCAGGGGGACAAGCCCGTCGAAGGAAGTCTCGTCGTTTGGATAATTAAATTGCATTTCGGCGAATTAGTCGCGCGAGATGGGAAAGGCTGGCCGAATTTCCCGCGAATTCCCACGGCGGAAAACACCGGGCGACGCGTCTGCAGAGACTTTCCATTTCGCCGTGTCGAACTTCCGAGCTAATTATTTCACGGCAAACAAGCCGCGATGCGCCATTCTCCGCGAGTGCCGGGTAACAGCGATGGAGTCCCGCAATCGAGAAGATGGGAGATTAAGAGTAATATTGACCGTGTCTAGCCCACTTGGTCGACGAACCGTCTACTTTCTATCTACTTTCGATCCACTTTCGCGCAGTGGACGCGGGTTGCCAGAGGGCCAGCCCTTCGATCATCCTCGAGTCTCTGAATACACCCTCGGCGTCATCGGTTCCCGTTGCCACGTGTGCGCGCCACAAATCTCAAGTCCGAGCTGTCCGCCATAAATCAATTACCATGCGCGTTCCGATGTCTGGAAACGGTTGCCAGCACGCCGACCACCTCGTGGATCCTAATCGATCCGCGCCATCGAGCGGGTCACGTGCCGAAAATGGCGGTCGACCGTCACCGACTCGTCATCCACGGCGAACGCCGATGAACCGTGAGGGTTCGCTTACGCGAGGCAAACTCGACCACTTGTCTCTACAAGCTGGCAGAGCAACCCCCACGGTGAACCATTTCTCATTTCGACCAGCTAACAGCGCTCGGGGACGCCGCGGAGCGGACTCCGATAGGACGCTGCGGCTGAAGCCAGAAGAATTCATTCGACGCGGGTAACGGATGGGGCGGGAAAGTTTGCGCGGCGATAACTCATCGTTCACACCTTATTTGCCTAGTCCCGGTGCCGCTGGAGTCGATCGTTCTACGTTTCTACGCCTCGGCGAGTCTCGCCGGATTGAATTTTAACGGGCGCCTACGCCGAAAAGGAAAGTCGACGCCGCGATGGAGTGCGGGCCGTGGAGGGTGTACCGCGATGACGCTAGGGGGAAAATAAACAGGAAATAAATGGCGTTGCAGTTCGTTGGCTTCGTTTCCCAGCGAAACGAGAGATCGTTATTTATATACCCGGAAACGGGGGGATAGGGGATCCTTCTTGGTCGAGATGCGCGACGCGACGGCGACGGGGATCTTTATTCCGCCGTTCCTCGTTTGCTGGACGTTACAGCTTCGCGATGTTAACGCTTTTGTATTTTTTATCGCGCATTACGTGTTTATGAATAATGCATTCGTGAATTACGCTCGTAGGAACCACAGTTCGAGATGGATCTCGCTTTGCTATCCGCGAATTTCTCCGAAGTTTTCTCTCGTTAGCGGTAAGAACTTGGTCCCTCGCTTCGAGCCGAGCCTTTGTTCGGTCGAAGAAGAATCTTGACCAGAACGGCCGATCGAGAAAGTTGGGGAGAAATTAATAATCGAAGTCACCGACTCGTACCGCGCCATAATTTTCGTCCGGGGATAGGTAACGTAGATCAAATCTCGGAACGGGAAACCGTGGTTCCTCGAGAGAGCAGCTGTCGTCGACAGATAGACTCCTTCTCCTTACGGTATTTCACCCCACTTCTCTTCTTCTCATTTCTCCCCTGTCCAACGAGGGGATTCTGTTTCCATCAGCCACGTATAGTCGCCTTAATTTATACGGGTCCACCTTGGTTGCTTTCCACCTTGGAGAACCGTCGCCGGAGCCAAATGGTCGCGAACTTGCAAGATTCTGGCGGTATCGATTACGGGGCAATTTCTTTTTTAACGAGCTCTCGATAGCGTCTCGAAAGGGTGCGACCCAGCGGCGCCGTGGAGAGCGAAGATGCCGGAGAGAGAGAGAGAGAGAGAGAGAGCTGATTTAACGCGAGGACCGGTACGATTTAGAGAGAAACGACGCCCCCTATCCAGGCTCCCTTCTTCCCGGCTATATGGCCCTGTAATCTCCTATCGACTGGTAATCACGATCAACATCTTTGAATTTTCGCCGGGAGCGATGGGATCGCGATAGAATTTTTCATCGTGGCTCCCGGCTTATCCGGCTGTTCGTTCGATTAATTAGAAAACTTTTCTTCCGCTGATCCGCTCGGCACTTTCCGTCTGGCGAACTTTAAATTACCCTCGAACAATCGTCCCGGAGTTGCGCGGTTCCCGGTCTCGCGCATACGTACGTATGTAAATTTGGCACACGCGAGTGTTTGCCGAGCTAACGTTTTGGAACGGGGATGACGAACGTTGGCGGAACGAGCAAAAGGAACGGCCGATAGGACGAGAACGAGAGATAATACCGGAGAATAAATATCGAATCGTCGAGAAAAAGGAATTACTCCCTCGAGTACATTTGTATCTCCCTTTTGCCTCGCTTCCTCTCGCTTTTTTCTCTCTCTTTCTTAACAACCTATCGCCATTTTTCGACGATACAGCCCCTAACGACCCGCCTCATGACTTATTCACGACGCCTCCGCGTTTTATTCGCGTCGTCGGATTTTTCGTCGCGACGTCATCCGGCAAATTCGATATATATTCCTTACGAGGTTCGCGAGAAGATTACCCAAGGTTGCGTGAACCTTTGGCGACAACCGGCGAAAGTGCGGCCTGAAAAATTCGATGAGGTCCTAACGGTTTCGACACGCTTAACGCCCTTCGCCGAAACGTCGAGTTCCTCCCTGTCTTAACGACGAACGCTATCGCCGAGAGACGCGTCCGACTGCAAAAATGCGAATAATCGTGAACCCACGTAACTCTTTCGCTTCCGGAAGCAGAAAAACGAGGCTGATATACGAACCGTGCCAGTGTTCTTCCTCCAAGTGTCTCTGCTAATGAGATAGTTTTTCTAACGTTCATCCGGCTCTAACTAGTCTCCGCGACTTTACTTACCGGCGTACCCGACGTTTTCCGGCATGGCCGTACTCCTTTGCAATTCGCGCCCGTTTACTTACATAACACCTTCTAAAAGCTAGCTGCACACGCTTAAACGTCTTCCCCGAACGCGAGTGTTTGTCGGAAATCTTAGCAGGTACCTCGAATCCCGCGTCGATCATCGAATATCCTTATCGTCAACGTCGTTCACGATCGGTGAAATTATTCCACTCGTTTTGTAATTTACTCCGCGAGATTCCCAGGATTACTAACTCGGTTCTGGAACACGGTACATTCCGTTCGTTCAGACAACGACACGTGCCGCAACTTTGTAAGCCGTCGTCTCGGACGCGGCCTGTTGGCTGTTACCTTTCGAACAGAGAAAGCGTCAACGGTGATAATAAATTGTGGTTGCGCGGGAAGCAATGCGCGGCCGCGTGGACGCCGTGGCGAGGATGCACCGGAAGTGTCGCAGAGCGATGCATCACCGCGTTGACCCGTGTATACGGCCCGTTGTACGTCAACTAGCAAATACCTGAGAACTCGGCTCGAAGTGCTCGTTTGTCTCCGCTCGGAGAATTTCAGCGCGCTTCTTTTGTAAAAATCTTCCGACGACCCACTTTAACGTCTCCGTTCAGACGTTCCTTCCGCGTCGCGGCGCTGGTCGGAGGGTAGTTCGGTCTGGTCGTTTCCATTCGTCGCGAGCCGTTCCCATCGCTGCGATCGCGCAGTTCCCTCGAATTATCCGATAACCGAAATTGGAGGTCCGTGGACGCTGGTTCCTCGGCGCGGAAACGACGAGCGAGAGCCGGGAGATTTCCAGCGACGTTTCGAGCGCCGTTCGAGCTGAACGGGGCGCATCGCAGCGGAAAAGGTGAAAGATAAACAATATCATCGGGATGGGAGGAGAGCCGTGGTGCAAAGGTTAGGTTTTATTGGGAAATCGAACGGGCATCGAGCGTGGTTGCGCGCTCGACGGGCCGGCAATAATTCCTTCGATTTGCGCTCGTTTTGCGCTCCGGCTAGATGTCGCGGAAAGATCTTCTATCGCGCGAAACTATGAGCGTTCGATTGTACTCGTCCACTCGCTGTGCTCGTAATAGGCATTGTTGTTTCGCGCGCATTCCGGGATTGAGATCGTAGCGAAATTGATAAAATAAATTCGTTAATGAATAGCAGCGAAAAGAGAGAGAGAGGAAACAAAAGGTAAAATTGTTTCATCAAAATTGCGCGAACGTTGATTTCCATGACGGCGCTTTATTGCTTCTCTCCTTTCCTCTGTTTCGATTCGTTTTAACCTCTAATAATAGTAAATTCGTTGAAATATTAATTGGAAAAGGAGAATGCATTGCCGGGAAATTAGCGAGGAATTATTTCTGTCGTTCGACCGCCGTTTATATTCTCCTCGTTATAGCGTTTTGTTTCCGCGAATACCCCGGCCCGGATGGAGTTACGAATTTGTTCCTAATCCACGGTAAATCCAGGGTTTGTTCGCGCGTTACCGTGCATCGGGACGTGGCGGCTGCATGATTTATCGGAAAAAGCTTTCTACACGGTGTGCGCATCGAACGCGCAGATCCCGGGAATAAAACACCCGTGGACGTGGCATTCTCGCGCTCGCGTGAGCTCCGGAAGCTTCGCGAGGGAAAAAATGCAGCGAATATCGCCTGCGTCCATTACGAGAACTTTCGAGCTTTTATTCCTCCATCGTCGGCGTGCGCGTCGTCCCCTTTCTTACGACGTTCTTCTTAGAAGGAAATATTTCCCAAGATACACGGTGGAAGTTCTTCTGACAAACTGCCTGCTTGACAGATTCGAACACTCGAAGATCATATTTTATTCATCGACACATCGCGTTTGACCGTCCAGATTTATGATCCCAGAGGAGCTCAGGTTAACCGTCTACAACTTTTTTCCCCTTTCTTTAGGCCTTGAGGATCCAGCGCGGACTGAAAAATCTGTCCGTTGACACGTGGCGATATACGAAAGCGAGAAATCATTGGTTAACTTTCCTTTACTGAAACGTACTCAGAAATCGCGGTTTGCTAATTCTCGAATTAACGCGTCTAACACCGATCGCTGCAACCTCGAATAGCGATTTCGGGATCAACTGTCTGAGCTTTTCGTTTGCAAAACGAAATTGTTACTTCCTTCGAGGCGTTCTTGCCGGAATTAAACGCGGTGTTTCTCCGACAGGAGTCGACTGCACTTTGTCAGCTCTTAGGGTCGGGAAATGAGATTACGCGTGCATGCATTGCGAGCGCCTTTTCCAGAGAATTTCCATCTCGGTGCATCGGAGCGGAGCCACTGCGAGACCCTGCAAAAGTAACGTTCATCCTCGCAGTAAAATCGACGCCGTTGAACTTCGTTCGACTTGGAACGATAATTTCTTCCCGGATACTTCGCGGAATCTCGGCGATCGAACGAAATCTCCGTACTCGAAACACAGACACTCGCGTGTACCCGGAAACTGTTTGGAACTTGCCGAATTCCATTGCTGTACGTTGAAACTTTGCCTGCCGATAGCGCGTCGGGAGCTTGATCCAACGACGAAATCCCTTCTTACCAATTAATGACACAGGCCCGGTAAGACTCGACTGGAGGAAGCAACAATCGCGAGTTGCCATTCAAAGAGACGTTCCCGGGCACGGAGGGATCAGAAGACTCGGAGGCAAAGGCAAAGAGGATCGGCTGGCTGGATGGAACGTTGTCTCGGAACGCGGGGACGATAAGGAGAGCGGACCAAGAGAGGAAGACAGTGCCAAGAAGAAGGTGTAGGCAGTTGACTAGGAAGACGGCACACACGCGCTCGTTCCGGGGACCAAGCGAAGAATGCCTTTCAAGCTGCACCCTCGGAGGAATGTCTTTGCCGTGTCAGTTCGAAGATAAGGCCAACTCCGTCCGGAAAAGTTTACCCTGGTCCTGGCCCGATCGCGCTAATGCGAGTTTCACCGAGGCCCCGCTTGCCATCCGGCCGGGCGAAACTCGGCCGGAAGTAACTTTCCGAAATTTCCGAACTAACTGATGGAAACCTCATTTCAACCGAGTCGTCTTGAGCGCCACCGTTTTCCGTCGGTACGTTGTCCGTGCAGGTGCTACAATGGCGAACGAAATTCGGAAAGAGAGTTCGGAGGATGGGGCGTCGGTGGTTCTTTCGACGCTGGAAGCACTCGGCAGCGTCGCAACGGATGGATAAACAGTTAATTAAGAGGAAAATCGGATTTCGAGGTGAATCGTAGTTGAGAAGTTTCGAAATATATATATCGTGCGTCTTATGGCATAAATAAATTAGGATATAAAATTCGATTTTTCCGTGTCCATTTCGCGTCGTTGAATCCGAACGTGGAAATTTGAGAGGGTTTCGTTAAAATCTCGGTATCGTAGGATTATTTGGAACGTATTACACCTGTAAGCGGATCACGAGGTAGATCGGTTTTCGGAAAATCAATTTGGAATCTCGCAGTTCCTTGACCATGCGCTCGTTCGTTACATTTGCATGCGGGTGAAAGACGCGGATGAGCTCTGCGCGCTCGGCTGACGAAGTCTGGGATTTCCTTCGGAAGATTGCGGAGGAAGGAGAGAAAAAGGAAACGTCGCGATGCACGGATAACCAGGGAATTCCGTCCCGGAGTAACTGCATGGATTATGAAAGAATACCGTTGTGATTTTGCCAAAGGAATCGCCGTTCCTCGGCTACCACTGCGGACCGAGCAAACCTTTTTTCATCTTCTTTCGCGACCGTGTACCGATGACGATCAAACAGTTCGATAGCGTGTACCGTTGGGATAAAGCGAAGTGGGACATAAGAAAAAAACCGTGAAACATTCGGATTTATTATCCATCCGTACACGGAGTATACGGTACGAGTAGTCTTCAAAAGAATCTTCCTCGACGGTCTACGCTTTTTCACGGTAGACGCGCTCGACGACGGGAATTCTACCGCTGCATTCGTCGCGTAATAAATAACAAATAAAATCTATCGCGACGGGATTAAGGAAGAAGGAAGACTGTCGGACGTTCGATATAAGCGATAAAACATCCGGCCTGTTGGCGCGATCCTTGGAAATCCCGAAATAACACACACAACTCAGGGAAAAGCGGAGCGAAGTCGAGGAAGCTATTTTCTCAGAGAAGCCACGCGGGAAGCAAAGCGTGACACTGCCGAAGCAGAAACACAAACAATCCCATGGTTGTTTCTCTTGGCCCTCGTTATATCGTTCGATCGGGCCAATATTTTCATCCACGAGCTTTCGGTTTATTAAATCTAGAAGCACGTAAGGGTGGGTACGCGCGTTATCGGAAAGTCGTTAGAATCAGGCAGCGCGTGGACGCGGAAGTCGCATCGATTTTTCCCGCTTTTCCTTTTACATTTTTCCTTCCTTTTTTTTCTCCCCTCCCCCGCCGCGCCTATTTCTTCCTTTTCCGTCCGCTTTCGTCGGGAGTTCCGATATTTATTGCGCAATAGCCGGCTCACCTGTACGCGCGATATACAATTTTCGACAAAACGCTCGGCAGTCTGCAACCGGTTATTCTCTCCGGTAGCCTCGGCACTCATGCTCCATTGGGAGCTGTTCGCTTATTCCAATCCAGACGCCGCTGTGGCATGCACGGCGCAAGAATGATGTCGACCCGGGTCAGGCTGAGGGGAAAAGTCGATCGAGAAATCGGGATTTATTCGAGATTCGACGTCGACATTTGTTCGGCTCTTTCTACCGCGTTGTCTCCGAGTTCTTTAATTCCGAGTAGATTACTCGGCTGCCGGCATCGAGGAGCCGGAGAATCTCGTCTATGGAACGATCGCGAAAACGATATTAACCCTTAAGCTTCTACCGTTTCGATAACGAACTCTCGTCCTCGGTTCGATGGATTTCAATGCTGCGCGAATCGCGAATGAAAGGCAAATCGCGTCTCGTCGCCTCTCTTTCGCAACGAGCGTCCTCTCGGCAAATTTTCGGCAGTCGAAACGGGGCAAATAATTTTCGATAAAGTGGCGAAATCGATGGGAAACGGCGACGCGAGGAGCAATCTCCCAGTCGGGACATAAATCACGGGCGAAGGGAAGCGTGGAATATCGAGATACAACGCGGACGAGAAGGAAACGCACGACACGAGCAGCTTCGGCGTGCTGTTTTCTTTCTCCTTCCTAACTATTGTAGAAACTCGCGGAAAGATAACCAGCTGCCGTGATCGAATAAAACGTGCGCCGTTCCGAGCGACGGGCAGGGCAGACAAGTAGAATAAATTGCTCCTCTCGCGTTGGAGCGCGGTTCCCGCTGAAATTTTACCAACTCTTCCTTCGTTTTACCTGTTACGCGTTTCGTGGCTCTGACCCCGACTGAAGGCGCGTTTTAACGACGCGTAAGTATCACCGGCGGTCTTTAACCGACGCGTTAATTGGTAACGCGAGCTTCAACGAGTCACTTCCTCGCCGTAGCGATCTCTCTTCTTTTATTTCGCGCCTCGAACCGAGAGAGGCATCTCGTATCTCTCGTAACGCAAAGAAATTTTATCGAACCTTTTCCCGGATACCTTCTTCCGAAATAATTAACGATAAACGCGGTTCTTCGGGAACGCAATCTCCGCACTCTGGAATGCGCAATTCGTTTTAACGCCGTATAAGAAAGGAGAAACGCGAGAAGTATCGAATTCGCAGCGATATTACGAATACTTCGACAGCGAAGGATTAATTTTCATCCCGGTGCATCCTCGTGTCTTTTATCCCATCATCGAGGGTAGGAAAAAACGTTCCGCTGCTGTGCGAAAATAAATGCGATTTCCACATCACGTCCAACACGGTATAATCCTTTCCATATCGCGTAACTCGGCTGAAAAAGAACTTCCCGGCCAACTACCCCATTCTTTCCCACGCTCTGTACCTCAAGGCGCATGCAGGATCCCGAGGAGGTATTACGAAAATCGTGTCTGACGGATACGGAATGGAGGATGCTCGCGAGGCAGACACGCATGCACACGGCCGAGGTAAGGGAGAGAGTGAATAAAGAATTCAGCACGATAATAAATCATACACGGTGACCAGTTCGTACGCGTAAATTCGCGGCCGCGGTCGAGCGCCTTATCCGCTAAAAAATAACCGCACGCGTTCACGCGATGTATTTATACGATGCACTTTGTCACCGGCTCGCCGACCCAGTAGTTATGCCATAGTTAAGCGGAGGCACGTGCACGCGCATAAAGACGACACCGGGGCCAGGCCCTCTCGTTTTTCACGTTACCTGCTGCCAGGAGCAACTACGACGAATGGCAAGCGCCGCGGCGCAACGTTGCCGTCGGTCGAATCAATTGCTGGGAAATTATTAAAATTAGAACGACGCGAGCCGAGGCTCGGTGCAGTCTCGCGGCTTTTCGCGCGTTATGAATTTCCGAACGCGTGGACCGGGAAAGGAATTATTTATTCGATGGTCCGTAGCCAGTCGCGATAATACGCGCACGCGCGAACACGCGGCGATAACCGCGGTAATAATATCACGCGAGTCACGTAATTCCAATTTCTTCGCGTTGCCACGATGTTGATTATTTTCCGTTTCGAGTGACACATTCGCCCGCTTCGCGAATACGCGCGCGCGTACATCAGGACCGCGCGTGTAATATCAGCGGGCTCGTGATGCATCGCGCGAACAGTTATCCGCGTGTCTGTTCTTTTAATTATGTAAATTGGTACGCAGAAGTAACAAGGAAGGCAAGCCGCACACAGGAGAGTTAACAACATTATACAATTCAGTCACGAAATGTGTCAGGACGTTTCCTTATGCGTTTAGCCGCGCAACAGGACTGCGTAATGCAGCGGCGTGTACGACATTAAGCCATAAAATTGCATCCTGCGTGGTAAATTCTAGAATCACTCGGGCGGTTCGCGTCGCGATCTAAATTCCGGGCCCCTTCGCTGCCGGAAATTCGAAGCAGCCGGAGCACTTTCGAGCGGCAGCAAAACCACGCGCGCGTCCCCGATACGTCATTAGACGTCGTAAACGCCGAAACTATCGATCACTATCGTCCGCCTAAACACACCATAGGCGAACGATAATAACACGAGTATCGCGATAAAAGTAATTACATCCGTGTAACTACGGTTAAGGAGAAAGACTCGGAGCCAGACGTCTCCCGACCGATATTCCAGTTTCCAGCCTCGAGTCGCCTCGATACCTCGCCATTCTCCCGGTTTCTTGCATCTTTGTCAGCACGATCGATCACCGGTGCTTATATTTTCATCGAACGGTGGAGAAACGTCCGGGTAAAGGTGTTAATCAGCTCGGACCATCCGGGACGCTGGCACGTCGAACCGCGTCGGCATCGAGACGTTGTTCGTCGAGCCAAACAGAAGAACCCGTTTGCACCTTCCTTTTTACCCCGTCGGACGAGTTATCCTGATTAGATTAAAACGGTCCACGGCGCGGGTAGCGGTGGAAATTATTCACCCCGTTTTAGTCGACATTCCAGCGCGCGGTGTGCAATCTGGCGGTCGGGGGACAGGAAGAAAACGAAGGATCCGGTTAACGCGGCTGCGAGTGCTCGCAGGATCCTCCGGCGCGCCGCGGGAATCACGTTTCATCGTTGCTCCTCCGCGTCGGAAATATCGCCGGTACGTTTTCTTCTTCCGTCGCTCCTCCGGGAACGCCGAGATAACGAGTGCCGAATAATAACATTACTTTGGCGCAAATGACTCGCGTGTCCCCCCGTGGCCCGCGGACCCGCACCCGCCTTCGTATTTTTCTTGCACGATTACGAATGGTAATCCGCTTTCGCGCGCGCGAGGCCCAAAGCCCGGCCGGAGGGATTGTAATTTCTAACTCGCCGAGGCTCTTAGGAAAACAGCTTCCACACGCTCGGTCGGCCGGGCTTTCATTCGCGCCGACCCCTCTCGATCCCATTACCAGGATTTAACTTACAAATCGTTCTACCCTCTCGAGCCTTCCTCTGCGACTTTCAAGCTTCTCGCGTTTCGAGTCCTCCTTTTTTCCCTCGTTGCCACGATTTTCCACTATCCGGGGATTGCGACGCGTCTGAACTCGAAGCGGTCTACGCTGAGGCCTCGATTTCGATTCCAGATTTCGCATCGTTCCTATTTCGGTGCTTCAAAGTGTCTCGTAGGTCGCAGGGACGTATTGTAGACAAAAATGTGACGGGCGAGATCATTTTTAGAGGGTACTGCGATTTTTGTACTCGTTAATTTAACGTATTTCTCGAATAATTCGCGTAATCAACGCTGGGAAAGAATGAATAAAGAATATGATTTTTAACTAGTTGGAGATAAAAATAGGAAACGGTTACACCCGGCGAAATTGCTGCACACGGCGTACGCAATTTCGTCATGATGTTACGAAATTGCATACAAGATCCACGGCGACCATGTGCATGACCCAGTTTTAATCTACGGAACGGGCGTGTTTTGCTTATGTTTCAGCTCGGCCAACTTGATTTCTTTCTTCCCGCTGATTCCACGTTACCGTCATTATTTACCTATTCCGACTGTTTCGTAAAATTCTCGCGTTCTTTGCTTTCCACTTTCCACTCTTTCAACTCGCCTCGGATACGTCCTCTGCGATATTCCCGAGCGGACTGTCACGTCGGTCAAACACTGAAGGCGATTTCGGATTCTGCGTTAACGAGAAAATCAAAATTCCATGTAACGTGCTCCGAAGTCCGCCTATCTAATTACTTTACGAATTGCGCTGGCAAACACAGGCAGAGCTAGTCTATGCAACCGAAACTAGCTCGGCAAGTTCGGGAACATTGATTGAAACGAATACCAGCAAACCGGGCAATCCGTGAAAGGATCCGCGCAAGTCGATCCGCCATTATTCGTAATTTCACTGCGATCCGAATCTTCGCGAAACGATCCTCGTTGTACATAAGCGCTACTCGCTTACCTTACAATTCGATCGCTCAAATCGGTCAACCGTGCCCCCGTAAACCAGAGTTTCCCAAACGAGAGCCATTTATCGAGCGAACGACATTTCGCCGGCGAATTTTCGAGCTCGCTCTGGAACGATAGATAGATCTTTATCGTCGAAATCTAAAAATACCACTGTCTAGAAGATAGTGTCACGTTTTGGTTCTAACGATCGAGATGGTATAAATGTAACGCTTAATCGGCGAATGTTTTGAATGACGAACTAGGAGAAGCGGAAACCGGGAGAAACAATGCTTGGGCCCGCAGAAGCGGGAGCCCCCGCGACAGTTATCGATGGAGGGTCCAGGGTCGCGGAAGTTTTACGCTAAAACCACAGATAGATCTATCGTCGATCTAAAAATTCCATTATCCAAAGGATAACGTCACACTTAGGATCTAACGATCGAGGTGGTATCGAATGTTTCGCGAGGAAGCGAAGAGAAGCGGAAACCGCGAGAAACAACCCTCGGATCCGCAGAAGCAGGGTCCCCCATGACAGTTTCCACCGGAGGGTCCGTGGTCGCGGAAGTTTTACGATAGAACGACGGATAGATCTATCGTCGATCTAAAAATTCCACTATCCAGCGGGTTACGTCACGCTCAGGTTCTAAAGACCGAGGTGGTACAAATGTAACGCTCATGTGGCGAATGTTTCGCGAGAAAGCGAGGAGAAGCGAAAACCGGGAGGAGCAACGCAGAACGCAGAAGCGGGTGCCCCCGCGGCAATTTCCGGCGGAGGGTCGCGGAAGTTTTACGCAAGCAGTGACCAAGCGGACAAGCGGTTGTCTCGCTTTCGCTTAATACGCGCCGGTCCTGACGCTTTTCCGGCCAGCTTGGAATTCCTGCTGCGAATAAAACCGCGCGATCCGAGGAAATAAAATCCCTCGGGCGAACGGCGGTGCCGCGGCAGGGAAGAGGGATATTTATCTTGGTTCTCGCGTGGCCTCGCGGCGAGAGTTATAGGGGACGCGAGAAAATTTCCTCCCCGCGCGTCTCCCCGTGTTCCGAGAGCACGAGGATCTTTGAGTGCCCGGGATACGGTTTCTTTTATTACTGCCCACGTACGTCGTTCCCTACCGTGCTCCTTCGTTACTCTTCACCGGCTCTGCCTCTTAATTTCGAGCCTGGCGCCGAGTTTACCGCGCGGAACACGCTCCCTGCGAACCCATCCTCGCCGATTTATTACCGGAATGCGCCGCGGTCATGACTCTTCTCCGGGGCTTCTTCCGTATGTACGGCTCTGAGCCACGAATTTCGCGCGCGATCACGTAACCGCGTTTTCCAGTTCTTCTGTTCGGAGAGAGATCATCGCGGTCGCGAGACGGCTCTTAAACAGATAAGAGAACGTGAGAAGATTGTTTTTGGAAGCTTCGCTCGGCTGCAAGATGTATCTGTACGGGGAGCCTGATCTCGCGATCGAAATGCAAAGGTTAACTACTCTGTACAACTTTATTACCGTTGCACTCTTCGCGTGCCAAGGACCGAGCGTGTCTTACTCGTTTCGTTGTTTCTCGAAGAGCTTTCCAATAAATAAAACCTATAAGTGGTCCTATTGAAAGCACTCTTGAAAGTGAGAAAATACATTATGATATTTACAACGTTTATTTTTTAATCTCGATACTGCCGATCGTACTAGTCCCCACGGACTGACGCCTCGAGTGATCGAGGGATCTGCAAAACCGCTACACTTTCGAGTAACCATCGTACAGCACAAGAGAGGATCTCATTCGCGCACATTCGACGTACGGTTTCCGACTGAATGGCTAAAGGCCGGGTACATTGGTCCTGGGATTTACCACCTATCGATCGAACATTATGCCTGGAGGAAAGAAGCCTGTCGAGAAGCAGTCTCCGCGATATCGCACGGTAAGCGAAAAACCGGAAGCCGAATTCCAATTTAGCCACTCGATCGACCGATCCTCCGTCAACTTACGAACTCCGTGTCTACCGAAGCTGGAAAATCCTCGGACCTCGCGATCCTGCTAGTAAAATATTCCAGCGGATACGTCGGACGTTACGTGAAATTGTTCGCTGGATCTTTGATCCGGCGATTCAGCGTCTTAGAATACAATGTATTCTCGCGCGCGTTTAATCCCTCGCGTGGACTCGAGAGCGGAGAGAAGCGCGCGATTGCTCGAGGAGCAGCGTCGATTTATCGTCGGAGGGCTCCCTGGAGACCGGCGAGAAGAAAGGTGCAACGTACGCGACTTCTCCGGGTCCGACGTCGGTGATCCTGGTGCAGGGTGGCCCGAGGGTGAGGCAGGCGAGACCCAAGGCTCTCGCTCACCCTGACGTCTGTGTTCCGCTGTAACCGTGCCACCCTCTATCCGGTTGTTCCGCGTTCGAGTATTGTTCGCCGTTGACAGGGGACACGCCGATGAAAGGTGAAACAAGGCGAGGCCAGCGATACTAGGTAACGGACAATTAATGCCTGCCGGACAAACGCGCGCGTTCATCCCGCGCAACAACGGCAACTGTGTTTCCCTGTTCCTCAGGAATCTCACCGTCCGCATCCTGTTACCCCGGTTTATTTCGCCCGTGATCAAACGATCGGATTAGTCCGGCGAAACGTTGCTGTCGTTGCAACGGGATTGTTCGCCGTCTGATGATTCGTTTGCGCGATGTTTAAATGCCCTCGAGTATCGCCGGTATTAGAGGCGAGGTTGCTGGACGGGTTTTGGTTTTGGTTTTGGTACAGCAGATGTATGGAGATTGATGGTTGTACCGGATTAATTAATCTGGTACTTCGCGCGTGGAGAATTTCTCCTATATTCCTGTTTATTTTCGATCGTCGTTATACCACGGAAAAAGACGCGTAAAATGTTCGGGACGAAGTGGAAACTGGAATAGAACGTTGGAAGGATTAATGCTTCGCTCATTTGCCGCGGTGATATCGAATATTTTTCTACCAGCCACGCATTCGCACGATGTATCGTTTATCGTTGATTTCGTACCGCTACGCTACGGTCGAATTTTCGCGCTAGCAACGAAAATAAAATTCCCGTGAGCAGGCAAATGGGCTCGTACCGGAAGCCTGACTGACGGAAATATGAATTGCGGCTGGATTTGAATAATTAATGGAAAACCGCGGCCCGACGAGGAAGCAATTTAGTCGGCCTGCCGATCGAGGACATTCTTCTTTCACGCCGGTTCATTTCCGCGACGATTCTCGCGCGGCGCCGCTTCCGGTCAACGAAAATCGATATCCAATCGTTTCGCGAGAATTCCCAACGACGTTCCCGGCCGTTACATTGCAATCTCGATCTTAAGAGTCAGCGGCGTTTAAATCGACTCGCGCGTGTACGTAACGTACGACGGTCATCCTTAGCGGACGTCAGAAAGCGGAAATTAAGTTTCCAGCGACATGCACGCGAGAATCCGACCGATATTAGAGACACTCTTCTTTGCTGCCCGCTCCGCAGCCAGTCGATAATCTCGCGTCGTACGGCTCATTTAGCCTGAGCCGAGTTTTGCATAAATTTAGTCGAAAGATAGGAGGATACCTCGCGGCGGAGGGACGAGCGCGGACGCTGGAAGGAGAGGAAAAGCGGCGCGCAACGTGTATCGTTAATGGTACGTGACGGTAATTCTTGGCAAACGAGTTAATTGAAAATAAACAGCCGGCGTACATTTTTGATGATAAACAAACTTCATCTCGCGCTGATGCGCGCTGCCACTTTCAGCAGGGTCGAAAAATGGCCAGGAAATGCATTTGCAACTCGGTGATACACGGAAGAAAAAGCCGGAATCCTGTTTTTGCCAAACGATTTAACGAGCGGTAGTAACGCCATGACACATGGTCGCATTAACATTCGCCACTCGAAACTTGTTATCGAATATTCTCCACTTCCTGTTCCCCTCCCTCGTTTATTCTCCTTTTTTTCCCCGATTTTTTGGACACGCCGGTTATTATCGGGGTGGAGTTTTCAGCGAAAAGATAACTCGATCTTGTAGCCGGGATATCGGGAACTCCGGACACATTTCCGGCGGAATTCTAATTTATCCTGATGTTGAAGGTAATTCTATCCATTACGCCGGGCAAAAGTTCCCTCGGCGGGTCGTTCTTCGGGAATCGTGCACTTAGATGGGAACGTGAAGTAGCTAGAGAGGATTTTTCCCCCGGTTCCCGGACTTTGCATACGTTTCGCTGAAACTCGATCCGCGTAATGGCGGCAGCGAGAAGCGCGAGGACCTTGAACGCCCGTGTAATTTCGGGGAAAAATCCGCGATCCGATTACGAGCGTTACCCTGTAACTCTTTTCCCGTGCCCGGCGCGGAAAAATCGCCAGCGCCGAGAGGGGCACGGAATTAACTTCGATTTGATAAAAGTTAACGAACACCGCGCGGAACTATTCTAAACCGACGAGGAAACCTGTACCGCGCGAGACGGGAAATGCAGATGGACTCTGGTTTCTCCCGGGAGAAACTGGTAAACTAAACGCTTCTGGGTAAACGAGAATGCTTAATCCGAAAAATATCGAACCGGTCACGTTCTCCCGATACTGAAACGAACCTCCTCCGAACGATTCCGTCGCGTACAGCCACTCCAAGTACACGATCCTCGAGAAGAACCCTTCGATTCGATTTCTCCAGCGATCCGATCCCGCTTTGTCCGCCGCTTCCAGCCATTTCGAGGTAGCCCGGCCACTTTCGCGGTATCCTCGAGCTTTCTGTAACGTCGTCGGAAAAGTTCTCGCTAAATATCCAAGTGCTCCCTCTCGCCCCGAGACTTCGATATAATTAAGCTCGGCCACGCGTCCTCCGGCTCTCTCCGTTAAGCCCTGGGCCCTCGTGCTCGTCTCGAGAGGACGTCGGGACGCCGGAACTCGCGAGAATCGATACGAAACCGCGAAACTATCGGATGCTCGATCGGTCGGAATCGAACTGGGTTCGAGTAGAAAGTCTGCGTCGCGTTTTATTTATCGGCTGCTCGTTTTCCGTCGATCAGAAGGGTTCTTCATCACGGGCCATTTTATTACCATTCTTCGCCGCTAACGACTCGACGCCGCACGTCGGAATATGCCGTTCTTCTTTGCGACGTTTCGTTTAAAAGCTTTCGTGGAAAGCAACTCCCCGAAGGAATTGTCTCTGGATCGAATCGGTGACGCCAGAAAGGCTGCGTTCTTGAATTTACCATCGAGTATCAGAGAGAGGTGTCAATGTTAATTAGGGTCTCGTTGTTGGCTGCTCATTAACGATTCTCTATAATTTCGCCGGTGGATACAGCTTGTGGCGGTACAGCTGATTGCTGGAAATTCCACATTGAGAATTAATAACTCATTCCGGTCTTATACAGGGCTGAAGCATACGATAAACGCGTACTCTCTGATTGAGCACTCCAGGCATTTGCCTAGAGGCTGATTAATGGAAAAGGACCTTGCATTAGCTGCTTTTTTGCTTTCTATCTATTTGAACGGAAACAAACATATCACTTAGAGTCCGGTTAATACCAAGTTTAGATATCTCGGAGATAACCCGTCTAAATGTGAAAATCTGTATCGTTAACTGACAGAGAAGAGCGTGTTCGTCTGATAAATAATTTGTTCTATTATTACTCTGGCAGATTCGATATTTCCATCACCGCGTTGATCTCTCCGTCGAACAAAATTGCACGTTCGACGGGAGGACGATAAAAAAAAATAGATAGGAAGTTGATATCTACGAAAATTCTGTGAAAAATCGCGAGTATCGAGCGGTGACAGGTATTCTCTTACGAACCGACAGATTTTTCGTTAACGAGCGATATCGAATTTTTATAGATACGACATATCTACCGATATTAAAAAAGCGGACAGGTTGAACACCGGCCAATCTTGGTAACGATAAAAGGACGCTTGCTTTATCTTGCCCGACATTACGCATTCCAAAATTCCCGGTTAGTTTCACCGATTCCAGCGTACATTAGCGGACGTTCCCTCGGTCCACGCAAATTTACAGCGGCGTAGGTACTTATGGCCGGGTTCCAGCGTCGTCGGGAGGGCATTAAAAAACGGAGAACGAGGTGGAAGAAGTTTAAATGCGGCCGCAACCAGCCGTATATCACGCGTGTGCGACAATCGAAGGCGACTAAACGTTGCCTCGACCATGGTGTCTTCCATTACGTAAAATTGCGCGATCCGTTCTCCACGAGACGCGAAACGGCAGACCTTCGAGAACTCGCGTCTCCTATCGACGAGCATCGATCCTCGATGGAACACGCGATGAACAACGACGATGGGATTCGCTCGATACGGTACTTTCCTAAATTATCATATCAAGTGACAGGTCTCGGTTGATAGCAAAGCGAGAACCTGCGAGTCTCCGATACTCGAGATCGCTGGCAGTTCGTAACCGTAAATTACTCGACCCGACATCGCGCGGTATAAATTGCCAGTCGATAACCGAATTTCCAGGCCAAATATCCGAAATTACCATTTCGAGGATCGGGACGCTTGGTTTGGTCAGATTTTACGAGGCGCTAGGAGGGTTAAGACGTCGCGCGCGATTGTTTTTGAACGGGAGAAATTGGCGGGACGGTCCCGCGTGAAATTTAACTCGCAACATGTAACGGCGGAAGTTTACCAGGGCGGGAAAATGAATTTGGAATTGCCGGGCGAGTTGCGTGGCCGAGTTTCGCCGGCCAGAGCGTATCCGTAGTCCGTTTGACGCGGACTATATTAACCCACCCTCTCTGTCGTTCCGCGTGTCGGCGCGCCGCTGAAACCTGGCGACTCGTGAATAATTCATTACCCGTAAATAACGTTAGGACAATTAACGAGGCAGCCGCGACGGGATCGCGAGCGATTGTCATTGAGACGCGAGACCCACGGGAGAAAGTATCGGCATTCGGATTTCCAACCAGGCGCGTCGATTCGCGCCAGCTCGCGCTCGGAATTCTCGCGCTGCGGAATTCGCGCTCGGAATTCGCCGGAACGGTGAAACGGCTCGGAGTAACGAGTCTCGATGAGAGACGAGCGACACGTGTCGCGGCACACGGATGCAAATCTGCCGCAAATTCCGCGAATTCGAAGAAGTTCGCGGCGCGTTCGAATTAGTCGAAGGCAGTTAGAGCGACTTAACTGGCAGTCGCGCGAGATGCCGCGACTTCGAGCGAAGTTGCTCGTTCGAAGTTTCCCTCGGTTCTTTCGCGGTTGATTTGGCGGCTCTGCGCGGTGAATTAATAACACCCGTTATGTCGCGCGACGTTCTTAATCGGTTCGGTTCCGGCGTCCAGGGACGACGAGCTTCTTCGTCCTTGTCTCCCCAGGTTGACAGAGATGATCACGCACTGCGTCGAACGGGGTCCGGAAACGGAGCTAACGAACGCTACTGTACCCCCGGGCAATCATCAATCTTAACGCACAACCGCGGCTCTCATTAGTCACATTGCAAGGGACGCGTTGATTACCGTTGTAACCATTATATCCCGACCTCCATCCATCTTTTATCTGGCCCATTCCACGGCCAACCGCGAAGTTCATCGAGCCAGAGACGTCGATCTCTCCGTCCACTCCTCCCTCTCTCGTTTCGCGGGATTAAAAAATTCCAGCAGACCGGGCTTGTCGCCAGCGATTCCGCTGCGGTATCTTTCGGTCCCAGCCTATCCTCCCACGAGGTCGACCGTCTAAGAAGGGTGTCCGGAAAGCTATCCAAGGCGATGACGAGTCCGGGTAAAGTGGCGGCAGAGCCTGTGAAAGTGAGAGAGTACGATGAGACGCGAGGAAGAAATGAGAGACGTTGCTCGGCTTACACACCGATGAAGGACCGTTCGAGTCTTTCGAGAATAAAGCCTTTCGACGATAGCGTTAAGTTAAAGGGAAGAAACGACAGAACGGAGGAGATCCGGATCGAAGTGTAAGGGAAAGAGGAAGGAAAGGGTGAGAAGGGTGAAAGCATCGCGCGAACAGGTGCAGAGGGAAGCTGCGGAGCTGGTTCGTGCTTCCGTAAAGTCCTATCGATTCCTTATCATTCCCAATGCAAACTTTATACCCCGTTGTTCCTGGGTATCGCGCGGAATAAGCTCGGCTGTCAGCCCTCGCGATGTCGGATTACCCGACTCGCGTCTGACAGAGTCCGTAAAAGTTGGCAGCTCCGCGGAAGCGATCGATCGCTCGCCGGAATCTAGGAATCGCTATCCGGGCTGCTGGCGTTGCTGCTTTACGACGCGTTGTAAATCGGGCCGATCCCTCCTCTCTACTGTTTCGGTCGGCCCGGGTATATTTGGCAGCGATCTCGCCGCGTGTAAAAAGCCAGGACCATCGGCGCCGGAGCGGCCACCGGCGTCCAGGAAGCGCGAAACCGCCGATGAATAAGAAAGGTACGAACCGGCGATGCACGTGCGTCGCGGGCCACGCGACGCTTTAGCCGGCATCGTGTCGCAAAGTGGACGTGCATTTTTAAAGCGTCGCTACGACTCTGCGGTGTCGTAACGTCGACTAATTGACGCGTTGGTTCACGGCGCACGTTTCAAAGGGAATTCCTCCGACGTCGCTCCGACGCGTTCGTGCCTTCGCGGCTCGGCTAAATAAGGGGAACGTGAAATTCTCGTGACTGTTCGACGATCGCTTCTTAACGACACCGTGGGATCGCGCGGCGCGTCGCCATTATCGCCGCGGGAAGCGCGAAATGCCGGAGGTGTCGAAGAAATCGAATTATTCCCCGTATTCCGGACGATTGTCGGCTGGTTTCGAGACGACATTCGCGTTATTCAGAGGCGTCGACGAGGTTCCGGAAATTCCGAGAAGATTTATTTACCACGGCGTCGAATGTATCGGCTGACAGGTTTCGGGGTGGGCTGTTGATACTCAGAGGGTCGAAAATGATTCTTCGGGGTTCCCTTCTCGACTGGGGTTGCTCGAGGTGAATGGCGAAAGGTTTATTAAGCGCGGGAACGGAATTTGGGCAAGGGTTTCGAAGATTCAGGGTCGCGATTCGGTGAATAGCGAGACGTCGCAAAGAAAGGGTGGTCGGCTAAGCGCGAGGGTTGTACCTCGGTATCAGGAAACGCGGATTTCAAGGGATTTCATTAAAATCTGTTGATTCGGCATGCCAAGGAATAATTCATAACACGGGGATTAACCGTGTGGGCGCTTCGCGATATTAGTGAAGCATAATACGTACGTTTATTAAACTTGCATTTCTGACGATCCACTTCAGAGTTACGTACATTCGCGGGATTACCGGAGTATTTATATTGGATTCATAACAAAATAGCGTACAAGTGTATAGACACAGTTATTTATTCGCGTGATTATTATTCTGTTTGTCGAAATATTATAACGAATTTATTCTCCATTGTGAATTCACGTTCAATATCATGCTTTCATTGATACGGGGCACTACATATTGGAATTTAAACGCGAAATATGAAATGCAATTTTTATTAACGCAAAATATGAAATACCATTTGCGAGCACTTGCGGCTGCCGGTCGAGCGTTATAATTCGAAAAAAACATTATGTCCCCGGCGATACGTTTGTTTTCCGCGACAGTGCTATTACGGCGTGGGTTACGAAATGGAGTTCGAAATGTCACGGAACACCGTTTGAAGCATTCTCCCCCCGTCAACCTGTTCTTTATGAACCTTTTGGTAACGTCCATACCCTTTTCAAAGAGAACTCGAATCGTTTTCAAAGCCGCCATTGCATTGGGAACGAAACGATACTGTGGAACACGTTTTTTCTGGACGAGTTTACGCCGGAACAATGCTTAAATGGAGAGGCAAAAAATTGTAAATCTGCAGGCATTGTTTATCAGCGATCACACGGGGTTACTCTCTTTCGAAATACGAAAGCTTGGCGATTCATCGTCCGCCAGAGTCATTTAAAAAAATCGGAACAATAGGGGAAATTTCATATTTAACGATCAATCGCACCGGTTCTTCTCGTTATTAAATCATCCTCCAATTTGTATAAACAACAAATAAAGTCCAATTCGCTGCACCTGTTATTGGGCAGCTTCAACGTTCATATTTCACGAGCTACAACTATAAAAGAATAAATCACTGCTAACTACGTCCAGCTTACCGAATTTGGTTGCCCTTCTGCGTATTCATTTTCCAACGAATGAATACATGTAACCCCCCGATCTGTTCTCTCATATTTCCAATCTTGTTCCACGATTCCTCCTGTACCCTCGGCGTGGGCGCGATGTTCATCGCATGGAATTACAATGCCGTAAATATCCGGAGTTCGGGAAAGAAATAATCAGCCACGAGCGCGGGAACAAATTCGAAATCAGCCGGCATAATGTCGCGATTCCTCGGGTCTTACTCAGGACTGTTGCACGAAGGAGCTCCTCCTTCACGATTTATCGTTCCTATTCAAACTTGCTAATGGCCGAATTAACAGGTGGCGAGTCGCACAAAGGAGCCGTTTGTCCCGTAAAACTTAGACTCGCCAGACTCGAGCGCGATAGATCTTGCTTACCACCCTCTGCACCGAGCCGCGATACACCCCCATAAATCCGGCCAATCGTGAGGTATTCGCCTCGGTACGCTCCCCGCGCGATAAAAGCCCCGCTTTTATACCTCGTATTTCCTCTCGCGTTTCTCCTCTCCGCTTATGACCGACGACCCGCTTGTAACTCGCCGTCTGTCTCCGGGTTTCATTGTTGCTCGCCGGCGATTCGAAGAAGAAGGAGACACGGTGGCCGTGGTAAGGAGGATTCGCAGGGTGCGCCGGAACGACGCGTACGAAAGAGACTTTCCGGTGAATTATAGAGAGTTGCATGAAAAATTCGCGCAATGAGCGGCAGTCCGAGTTGCAGCGGGCGCGTAAGGAGATTCGCATTATCGTGCATGTTGGATGAGCGGAGGCGAGCGGAAGGTCGGAAAGAGGATGCTCGAGATATGAAATTTTGATCAGGTGTGCTTGCAGGTCCGGAATCGGAAGTTAGCCGGCACCCATGGGAACGGGTGGCCCGTGAGCGAATGCGTGCAAAGTGGCTGACGGAAAGGTCAGTCGCGCGACTCGCGATCCAGCTTCCGATCCGATTTTCCCTCTCTCTCTCTACCTCTCTTACTCGTTTTCTCGATTTCGCGGAGAATTTTTCAGTTTCGTCGAGTCGAGGAAGCTTTCCATGGTTTAAGCGCGATGTCGAGATCGCGGGATGCGAATCGTTTAGCGAACACGATTTCAGTTGCTTTTCCTCGTCTCATTCGGATATGCGGAAAGCTTCTTGAAGGTTTATATAAAGAGATACAGGAGAAGTTGCTGGAATTGGGATCTTTGTGATAATTTATGCGGAAACGAAGCGTGTTTTTTTTTTGTTTCTATCGGTTACAATGGCTGATCGAAACGAACGATATAAAAAATTACAGGACGTTAAAGAAAACAAGGTATCTACGTTACAACACATTTCAACCCCGGTTGGTATCGCGTTCGTTCACCGCTATACACGAACCTTCGGCTTCTGCCTGTTTCAGACCGCTGCTGAAGCAGATAAAGAACTCGGCCGAGTCGCACATTGTACTGGATTGCTCCACCGAGAGGATTTACGACGTGTTGAAGCAGGCGCAGCAAATAGGGATGATGAGCGACTATCACAGTTACCTCATCACCTCTCTGGTGAGTCCTTTTAATTAAATGAGAATGCAATTAACGCCGGACGCAACGTTGCGTCCACCCTTTGCTCTCTTTCTCCCACCCTCGGTCGAGAATCGACCGCCATTCCCATTCGCGACCGCTGAAATTCGAACTGTCACTGTCGGGTTATGCGTATAAACTAATTTCCGCGAGGTCGCCCTCCCCCTCGTTTGTCGTCGTTCGAATTTTCCCGTGCTTTCCCAACGCCGGCCGCGTCCGTGAACGGAATCGATAAACGCCGGGACCGAAGGGATGGTCGGAAATTATCGATAAGCGAGGAGGAATCGATAACCGGGACGCATCTGGGCTGGCTCGCGAAGATCGTCTTTCGTTCGTGTTCGAATGGACGAGGCAAACGTTCCGACTCGCCTCGGTTTAATGGAACTTTCTGGCTGCTGCGTGTCAGCATGCAACGACGACGACGTCGCGACGCCGGGCCCACGCCGCGTTTCGCCAGGCCTGAATTACGCGCTTGTTCTTTCACAATCGAAGAAAATGAGAAAGCGTGGACACGCTGGCGCAGGTCGTTGCTCGACTTCTGGTTTCCTCGCTCTTTTTCATCCAACCCGGTAACGATCCGCGTCGAATGCGGAATTTAGTAGAATTTTTGACGTTCAAGAACGGTACAGGGCATTTGGTTTTTCCCTGCAGCGTAATCGCGACGAGCAGACGACGACGAGCGGTGGAACTCTGGCGTCGGTTTTTAGACGGCTTAAAAATCCTCGGGAAACGGAAGAGCTCGCATGGGTCGGAGGCTCGGGCACGTAGCATTTCCATCCAAATAATTACCATTACCGTAACATTACTGATGTCTCGTTTCCTGTCGGCGTTAACTCTCAAAAGATCTCTCTAATTTCGTTGAAAACCAACTATCAGTGGGATCGTTAGAGTAATGACAGACTTCTGGCTTCCACTTAACGGTATCCCCCTTTCGTTTTATCCCCTCTACACGCCGGCCACGATCCGCGTGGATTGACAAAAAGTCAGCGACGCCTCTCTCCTTTCCGTTTCCTTCGCGTCCGGCAAACAACAGAGGCGTGCAGCGTTAAAGGACCCCTTGGAGCGGCGTCGATTCCAGATTTTAAGGCGTCGAGAAATTCCCCGATCGTTCGGCCGTGCTCGTGTCGCGCGTGTACGTACACGTGTGTATGTTTACACGGACCGGGGTCCCTCGTTCGATTTCCTCGATCACGTTCCTGCATTAATGCACGTAGGAGACCGATCCTCTTTGTAGTTGTTGGCGCAAAGAGAATATCCCGAAGGTTCGAGCAGTCTGCGCGGATTTCTGTGACGCGCGGATTGTACGGGGACGGAAGGAAAAGGGCGAAATCGCCGTACGTGTTGTCCCGGAATGGCTGCAGGCGCGATCGCTGCAATATCGCCGATCGTCTCTCGATATTCTTTCTTTCTCAACTTTTCTCCCAATGGCACGTAACGGAGGGCCAGGGACAGGGGAATAAAATTTCTCCGGAGATGGATGCATCGAATCGACGTACCGTGTCGCGAGGCTCTTATTTTCCCCTGATCTGCGCCGGCGCGGAAAGCTTTCACGGGAAAATTTTTCGCCAGACTTCGAGATCCCGGCGACCAACCTCGTTTGTCCGTTTTCCGGCGCCCGACGCGTCGAAACGCCTCGCGAGTCGCGCAACGCTCGCGTA
>NIJG01000002.1:805064-877773 GCA_002201625.1 Euglossa dilemma
CGCGTATTTCTCCGAGCGAAGGGAACGAAAAGTCGGAAGAAACGCGAGATTCCTAGGTCCATTCGTCTCGAGCGATTAGAATAATCGAAACAGGATTTCTCCAACCGGGCGACTCGTATAACTCAATCGCGTCGATTTCTTCCTTTCGTTAATAAGACTACGCGTCGAGGAGTGGCATAACGAATGGAGATCGCCGAATTACTTTATCTTCCGTAATTACCGGCGAATCGCTGCGCGTGGTTGAACGAGCAGCGGCTGGAAACCGGGCGGAAAGACGCGGAGCGTCGCGAACGCTTGCGCTCAACGACTTATCACGGGGCATAACGAACAGCCATCAATCCTTCCGATACGATATCATCATGCGCAATCTCGCGCCGCGTACATCAAGCTAAGACGTATTTAACAATTTCTCTTCCTTTATCACCCCGTGGTAACGCCGACATCATTCACTGCGCGTTATCGCCGCGAGTGCGCGATTTGTCGCGCTCGCCCGATTACATCCTACGGGCCCTTAATCAACCGGTATCGACTCTCCCGGCAAGCCGAACTCCATCCACTCGGATAAGTGACACGTTCGAATTCGAGTACCCTCTCTTTCGTATCCTTTCGTTTCCCTTTCGCCTCGGGAGGAATGAGACGCTCGCTGCTAGCTTCGCCGGCTACTCCCCTTCCTAGGAGTATTTAGTCGAGCGCGAAATAACAGGTTGCGCGGCGAAAAACAGCGGCGCAGATTGTTCGCCGCGGCCTTATAATTATAAATTACTCGTAATACAGGGGCAATTTGTGGACCCCTTGGTCCGCGGCGTAGCTCGCAATTATTCGGTGGATGCGTCTAGAAAATGATTCACGGCGCGATCAGAAATGAGGGATAAAAGAGTCGGGGTCCGTGCCACGTCGAGGAATTATTCCACGGTATCCGTCGGAGGCTGCGGCTGCGGCGGTGGCGGCGGTGGCTGCGGTCGTTCTCTCGGATTGCTCGTTGTAATTGGAAAATTCGTTCGCTCGAGGGCGTATTCTTCTTCGTAGAGCGCATTTATCAGGTCGGCTCATAAATAACCCTGTTTCTTGCGTTACGCTAAATGAAGACGGATATCTTGTTTATGCGGCGTGCATGTGAAATGCTTCCGATGCATCTCCGAAGGCCGCGATCGTGGCGTCCCGAGTGGCATCCACTGGAAAAAAGAATCGCAGAAATGAGCTTGTTGCGAACGGGATCCCAGTTAATACTCTCTCTCTCTCTCTTTCTCTCTAGCCCGGGGGTGTACGAGACGTTTCAGGATCCTGCGATGAAGGAAGAACTGATTGCGGGAATGGCCGATGCCATCTTCGCGGTGGCTGGTTTCCCTTTTTTTCTTCCTTTTTTACCTCGAATCTTATAAATCACGCGTAACGCTCGTTCGCGAGGATGCGTGGAGAAGACACGATCGTGTTTGGAAAATATCGGCTGGTCGAGGATGGGCCGCGAGATGGCAACTGGTTCGTTCGAAACTACGGTTACGGATGATGCTCGTTCCTCTATTTCTCAGCTCTCTTTGCCATTCCGTTCTCCGTTCTGTTTACCGCTTACCCAGCGTCGCGGCGCGCTATTATAAACCGGCATTAATCGCGCGCGCAGCGAATAAAAATTAATTACGCGTTCTAATTGATAAGCGCCGCTGCTTGAGAAATTATTCGCGATTTGTCCGGGCGTTTTTAACGCGGCCCAGAAATATCGTGCTCGCTTAGCTTTATCCAATTCCCGGTGAAAAACGTTCCGCGGGCCGAGGGAGAGAAGAGATTTTCTGCGCTTTCGCCGTAGTTGACGGTGAGAGCCGTTCCGAAGTAATTAGCAATTTATCGTTGTCCACGGTTAGTCCGGGCTTCTTCGAAGCATCGCTGACCCGGTTGAGTAATCGCGATGTATATAAGTCGGGGCGCCTGGTTGAATTATAGCAATCGGAAAGTTATGTTTACCCCGGCCCTGTCGCACGGTTTTACGGTTTTAATCGCAATTAACGTCTCGCGAGTATCTCGGTCGTTTAATCCCTCTCCGTCGCTGGCAATTTTAAGGAGCGCTAATTGCAATCGACATCGACACCTCGAGCGAGCTCAGCCGGTCGTTTCCGAGCTAATTCTTTTACACTTGAAAACTCACCGGGGTATACTTTGCGCGTATATCATTTCGAATTATTTTTCCTTGTCGCCGTCTCCCTCCCTCCCTCTCTCTCTCTCTCTCTCTCTCTCACTTTTCCCTGTTCACTCGAATTCTGTGAAATTTCGCTGGGACAGATAAAGGGAAGCAAAACCTAGGAGCTTTATCGATCTCCGAGTTAATTTATACGTCATTTTCGTTGGCAAAGCGCGGAAATTTTAAACTGTCCCGGGGGCCGGTAATTAGCGTCTATTAAAAGTTGGGACGCGTACAATGATTGATTTAACGTTCGACGGGACACGTTAAAACTCTGTAAACATCCTGCAGGAATTTTATCAAGAACTCGTAATCACCGGGCTTGTTAATTATTTAAATTCATTAAAATTTGCGAAACAGAAGCTTGTTAAACATTGAATGCCTCTTGGAACTTGCCGCAGCTTATTGATAAATTGCTAGAACGCTGTCAAGACCCGCTGAATATTAATGCACGGCGAACTACGTAACTGCCGCGCCATAATAGACCTCCGGTACGTTCGAGTTCCTTAAAAGACGAAACGAGATTAACAACGCGGAATATGTTTCACGCCCGGCATCCGGACCTGCCCTTTTTCCCGGTCCCTCCGGCCCGGATTGATTACGAGAATCCCGGCAGCTCGGCGACCGCAATTTTAACCTACGACTCGGAGGTTCGAGATTAAGACGGATATTCCGTCTTCAAACGGAACGGCAGTCGTCTCCTTCCTTTGGTCCACGCTCACCAACCGTTCCCGTGTAACTCGCAATTTCCTCGGGGCTGACACGGCCCGCCGAACGCGACTCCGACAGTCGGCGATAAGTGATAAAAAGTAAATAGCCTACGCAACCCCGGTACAATTTATCTCGGTCGTGTCTAGCAGATTTCAATTTAGATCCATTAAAATGTAAATTAGAGTCGGTATTTGTCAAGATGAGAGCAGGGTGGGGGACTGAGAATTCCTGCCATCCCCGTTGCGCCCCGGTTCGCGCCGAGGCGTTACGCCCCTGGTGGTCGGCCGCGAACAGGGATGAAGATTTGTCGAGCAACAACCCTTCCAGGCATTGCTTTTTCACCGTCCTGTTTCGCGAGGTTGCTCGTTAACCGGCCGCGACGTAATCGCATATTTATCGGCGGATCTGAGCGAAACGAGTCGATCTCGTTCCACCGATAACACCGTGGCCGGTCCGACATGCGAGCGACAAGCGATACCGCTGATAACCATCGAGTACGTTAGTTTTAACGTCTCTGCCGTGTACGCTGTTAGTCGGGAGTATACTTTCCCGTTTATACGCCGCGTTATCTCGATGCCCGTTCCTCCGTTTCCACACGTTAATCGGTTTCGGAAGGGAAACGCGTGCTGGGGTTGCTTTTTAGGCCACGATTCGTATCTTTTCCACCGGGAGATTGTCGGAAAATCATTGGAAAATCGTCGGGAAATCGCGAGGAACTCGACAAAACGGATATCGATACGTCGAGTATAGGGGTGATCTTCGCGGATAGGACACGGGGGTTAACGATGCGCGTGATTTTATGTTCACGCTGCTCTTGTAAAGTTGAATAGTAATATCGTGGCAATCTTAGAAGGTAAATATATACCGTGCATACGACACTTGCCCGCGATCTAAGGAACACGAACTGGAATCACGCGCGAGAAATAAAGCATACAAGAAGGATGATGAAGATTCCGGTATTACGGAACATTTAATCAAGCCCTCGGCCGCTGATAAACCTCGCGGGCAATTTTTCCCCGCTCGATTTTTCTCGCCTCACTCGGATACCGTTAAAGCTCTCCGACCCTTTCACGGGAGAGAAAATTATGAAACGTTTGTTACCGTCCGTCGTGGGGCTCGATATCCTTCGATCCTCGTTACATCGACAAATATCGCGTTACGTCGCTCACGTGGATGGAAATATGAAAGAGACCGGTTAATTGCCGACGCCGATGGCCGCGACGCGTCGTTTTAAATAAAGAATCCATCAGCGTGGGTGTTCGATAAATTGAAATCGAACGTTTCAGAGTGTCAAGGAAATAATTGACTATTTAACGACATCTTGTCCGTGATCGAGCCTAGGTACAGCTGACCCTATGGAAAATTCGCGAATTATCATCGGTTTGTTCCAAACGGAGGAGTGGACAGAGAAGAAATTAATTACGACGAATACAGCGTAATATCAGAAGCGGTTAAACGTTATCCGAATGAAACGTCGTGCAGAACGGCCGCGACGAGGTGTCTGGAAGCTATTTATTTTCATTTATATCGTTTAACTGGCCCTCCAACCGGCGGGATCCCGCTTCATCCATCAAGCTGATCTCCCTGAGAAACGATAGGACTGGTCCGTGGACGTGGTGCTTGCTTAACGACAAACAAAATTAATGAAATTCTAATTGTCGGATAGGAGCTTGATTGACGAAGCACGGTCGATTAACGGCGGTGACGCTGTTAAATTTCATCGCGGTCGAAAGCCTGGAGAACCCGACGCGACGCGTCCGTGTCCGTCGGTCGATGAATTTATAGGGAAAATAAAAACCGTGAATGGACGGTGACCGCGTTCGCCTGGAACAAATTAAGCGGTGCATTAACTTCCATTTCAGCGATTAATAGGAAACCAGCAAACTTTTTTCCCCCCGTTGCCAGTTTACCGCGAAACAAATCGGCTCGTGCGAGTAAAATAAAACCGCCTGTCCCCGTTTTCCGCGCGTTTCCTCCGTTCGATTCGGCAGGCGTTTCGCTCGCCGGAAATTCGTTTCTCAGCTCGCGCGCCTTCGTCTATTTTCCCGTCTGATCAGCCGTGGACTGAGCAGCTCGTTACACTGGTCCGTATAAAACACCGGCGACGCGTTGAACGAAAAAAAATCGCCAAGTCGGGCTAAATTGCTCTTTATTACCGCGCACCATCTTTATTATCATAGCATGACGATGCTCATGCCGGTCCAATAAAATCCACGCGGGCAGATTTACGCGGCCGTTAATTCGGACAGAAAATTCACGACGGAAAACAATTTCCGGCTGGTTCGCCATTCGCGGAATTTATTAACGCGATCTTTTTCCACCCTATTTCCAACGCGCCACCGCGACGCTTCGTGAGCGTTACGGAGCATCCCGACGTCCGACTGTTTCGACCGAGACCGGCCAGACACGTAGGTCAAGAAGTCTCTCCTCTCCTCGCTCCACGACGTCACGTCTCCGCGAACTATCCTCGCGAGGGCCGCGTTTTCCTCCTCTCGAAGCGAGAAACGCCGGTGTTCCGCATTCGAGACGTGTACCCGGCATTTTTATCCGACCCGCGAGGATGTCCTGCCGCGAGACAGGCCGCATTACGTATGTGATACGCGTGTGCCGGTGTAAATCACCGGGAACGATAGCTATCGATCCTCGGTTCAGCGCGACACTCGCATCCTCGCCGACTATTTTCAGACGAAAAACTCCCCGGAAACGCCCGTTTTCGCGCCTTCCGTGCGACCGTGCCAATTTTTCCGCGCCACTGGGTCCGCGCTGGTAGAACTAGAATCGAAAAGGGTAGTTGGGTCCACGCAGCCGCTCCGGAAGATCGTTTCTTGCGCCGGGGACCCCTCCGAGATCGACGAGAGAGGGTAAATTAGAATGTATATTCATGGCGCGACGAATTTGCATACTCGAGCCGTGTACGGAGTTCGGGATCGCGCCAGGCCGTTTTGCGGTGTTTCGAAAGGGTTAGCAGGAAGGAAGAATGGGTTGTAAATACGGCAGGCTTTACCTCGGATGAGATTTGATTGCTAGGTGACCCTGGTTAGGTTCGATTGCAAACCGAACTTTGGATTCGCGTATTTATTCTGGAGACGCTCATTTTTTTCCAGTATTTTTCATAAGTCTTTCGTATAGCGCTAAATTTTTTCTGTGAAACCGAGTTTGGTTTATTATCGTGCGATTTTTTTCCGGCGAGATATACCAATTCCAAGTTACTCGAGAGTAACTCGAGTGTTCTTTTCGTTCGTACCATAACTTCAGGAGTATTCAATTGGCGTATCTAGTGTTCTGGCATATCGGTGTTGTTTTAATAACGAACAGGTATCAATCCTTCAGGAAAAGAAATTATTTGCTTCTTGGAAACGAAGGTTCGAACGGTTTTACCGCGAGTATCGTTCAACGAGGGAATTAAACATCCACTGTTGTCATTAGATCGTAACGAACTATATTTCACGATGATCTACCGGAATTAGAAGCGTCCACGTGGACGGCACTTGGACGTTGGCAATTTATGCGCGTTCAAACCGTTGATTAATGAACAATTACGCGAAATCAGCTGTTCATTATCTGTCAACAGGAATGTTAAAGTGGTCATAATTCGATGAGCAACGAGCACTCGCACGTACGAGGTAATTTTTCCTCGGAATGACCACTTCTCGCTTGCAATAACGGCCCGGGTTAATTATCGGGAACCGATTGAAACTGAATTTACTCCTGTTTGGAAAAATACTGGCGGATCCATAGGAAAATTAACCACCACCTTCCTCTCCTCGCTGGTCGATACATCGATCTCGTTTATACCTCCGGTATGTACGACCTTGCGGTGATCGGAGAACCAAAAAGCACGATCGAGCTCGGGCGAAATTGGCGAGGGTAAAACAACGCCAAGGAAGACGCGTATAATGGAGCAATGATCGAATCCACTGACGTAAATAAGTTTCGATAATAATGGCGACTGGACGCGAGCCTCATTGAAACGCGAAATCGCGATAATTCTATTCCAGCTACCTAATGATCGTGTAGAGCAATTTGCCGGAGCAACGTCTCCGCGGCTGGAATTGAATAAACTCGATTTATCTTGGCCCGATCGGCTCCGTCGATCTATTAACCCGCGTGTTCAAAAAATCGGCGTTATTAGCCGATAATGGGGAACGATTTACACGGAGTAATCGAAGGTCGGTGGAATTGGAGGAAGAACGAGGAACGAGGCGAAACGCGATGATTCGAAGGCTATAGCGGCCGGTAAATAACCGGACGGTAATAAGGAGTCAGTGCTCGTGGCACGCTGGTACGTCTACTAAACGCTCGTAATAAGAAGCTTAATGGGAACGGGTACTATAACGACGATAACAATCATCATAACCGTAACAGGCATAATAACCGTAATGACCAGCGGGATGCGATAATACGTCGGCGTCGCAGAATTCGGGGGTCACGTCGGAATTTGTGGTCCCGAAATGCGAGAGCATGTCCGCGAGAGGCCATAACTCCGCGTCCCGACGTATCAGCGTTTCGTGCACCCGGGCTTAATTCGACGACAGGCGTCCCGTCCGCCGGCTAATGCGAGCTTCTTACGAATCGATCACTTTCCGATCGCCTTCGATGCTCGGGAATAAATTTAATTTCGTCGACGAACCCGATCGCTCGCTCGGGGAAATTCGGTTGTCGAACAGGGGTTTACCCGGCGCGACGCGTTAATAAAGGAGAATTTATCACGGGCAACTGCCGGGGACACTGCGTCATCGTTAAGTATCGCGTTATTACTTGGCGGCACAGAGTCAGACGCTTCTCCGACTTGGATTTAGTGGAGTTTAGAATTCCGCTGGCCTCGGTAACTTTCGCTAAACTGCTTGTAGCGCGATAAGACCTAGACCTAGGGAAGTTTAAAATTCCCCGGATCTCGATAAATTCCCCGGTTGCTATCGTGACGAGATTTCGAAGCTCGGGTTAATCGACTGTTCTTCTCACTGAAGCAGGATAAAAGAGGACAACCGAAATTCTGACGGTAACTTTCGTGCCCGATGCAAATTCTCTTTATTCCCGTCGTCGGAGAAAACCACGCGCGATTCCGATTTGCTAATTCCCGCGCGCCCTAACGAGCCGAATAAAAGTTAGCGAAGCCACCCAGCCGATTCTCCGCTTCGACACCCGGGACCTACGGCAACTATTCAAATCCGCGTAATTTCATCGAGCGGCGAGGAAGAAGGGGGCCGCGTGGCCGGGGGCAATATCGCGACGGAAAGAAGGAAGGAATGTCCCGGGGCCGAGGCGAGGCGATGATCGATCACCGTTTGCGCGATCGATCGGCCACGGTGCCGGTGTATCGCGAGAGAGAGAGGGTTGGTCGATGGTCGGATCGGCCTGGACGGCGGATCGGCACCGGCGGACTTATCTATCCCGGCCAGAACACGGGACAAAGGATAATAAATGGCCGCGGCTGGCTGCTCGAGCATTCGAAAAGGTGGACGCGGCGGAGTTGTGCTTTGAGGCTGGCCGACTTTAAATCACGCCGGCTGCCACTACGATGTAGATAGCTCGCCGGAGAGAAGCTGCTCGGCCCATTCTCTCTGCCCGAGATATCTCTATTTCTGTTGATAGGCGACGCGCCGCGTGTCCGACCGAGTAATATCTGTCCTCGGAAGCGTGGCCGGAGACGCGTTTACGGATCGAGCTATGCGAGCAAGCCGATCCGATCGAACGGCTGCGTCTCCAGCGATCATCCTCGATCGGCTGGTAGCTTAAGCGCACCGCGGGTAGAACGCGAGCTTTCGGGGTTACCGACCAGCTCCCTGTCTCCTTGGAAATGTGTCGCGAGGTTACCCGGCGAGGGATTCGAGGTGACAGGGCTGCTGGGAGTAGCTGGGAAACACCGTTCCATAAGCGAATATCCGTTTAGCTTCGATTCTCCCTGTCTTTTCTATCCGACCTCTGTCGCTCTCTTCACCGTAATCTTCGAGGACTCTCGGAGAAAATCCTAGTCGCCGGAACGTTAAACGCGTGTTCGAGGGTTCAATGATTCGGTGGAACACCGTGCGAAAATCTGCATCCGACCTCTGTCGCTCTCTTCTCCGTAATCTTCGAGGACTCTCGGAGAAAATCCCAGTCGCGGGAACGTTAAACGCGTGTTCGAGGGTTCAATGATTCGGTGGAACACCGTGCGAAAATCTGCAACAGCCCTGGCTCGAGATACTTCTTAGGAAACGGTCTCCGTGTAACGTTATACGGAATATTCCGTGGATAAACGCGGGTAATGAACATCCGACGAAACAACCGTGTTATTGGAGGAACTAACCTGTACATATTTTCAAACGTGTCCCTATATTTTTCCGATTCCGTTCGTTACGCTTCTCCAGGATTGCCCTGCAGTTAAAAACTTTACGACCCCGCGCCGGTTCCCGTCGATCGCTCCACGTGTAAAATCGTTTACAACTAGGTCTGAAATTTCTATTTTCGTATCGTATGTGTTCCGCGCGAGTTACTCGATCGCGTGTCCGGTTATCCAGGATCGTAAATGAGAATAACTCCGAGTATCGGAGCAATTCTTTCCGTCGGCCGGAGAATGTTCCATAAATCTCGCGATTCGCGATATAAAATTCTCAGCCAAGATAGCATGCAAAAAAAGTCGCTGCAATTCATTGGTGGAAATTCATAATGCGTGCCGAATTCCTTTGCAGGACCTGCACAGCGTCGATCTGGAGGAATTCAAGCACGGCGGGACCAATATCACTGCCTTTCGATTAGTGGACCCGGAGAAGCCGGAAATACAGAAGGTCGTACAAGATTGGATCTTCGGGGAGAAGCGGTACGATCGAGAGCTCGATATGGGACAGAGCTCGAACAAGGTAGGCCAAAGTGTACCTATATTACCAATCAATTGGAACAGTCGCGGCGATTACAGAAACGGTTAAGCGTATTACCCAAGTTTCGAATATTCCAACTCGTCCAACGCCTCTCGCGTGTTTCCCTGCAAACTGATTCCCGCCGTTCGTTCATTTTTATTCGACCGTTTTTCACCAACATTAGCCGAATTATTCCGTAATCGCGTTAGTAATTCGACGCTACGCGTGACCGCTCTATTCCCGGCGTTCTGCCGTATTTAATAACGATACAACGCTAGTTTATTCGTTGCCCGGATTTCCCAGCTGTTTGCCACGCTAACCTCGCGTAACGGGAAGAAATTCCTTTCCCGATATTTCCATACCTCTCTTTCGCGAAATGGAATCCGATTTACAGTCGCAGGATTTCCTCCCCCATGGGAGGAACGCTGGTAGAACTATCGCAGAAGACGCGGTTAAACTCATACACGCGTACGAATTCTCCGCGCGGCTTATTAAACGCGGTTGCAGAATGCAGTGACCGCAAACGGGTCGCGGAAACCACCCTGACACGGCCATGCCGACGATGGGGGCCGTTCGAGGGTTGTTTGTCTTCGCGCGGAGCGGAACACACGGCGAAATTTCGGCGTGCACGCGTGCGAGCTTAATTAGCGCCGCGGCGCGAAGGATTTGAACGGGCTCGCGGCGTCGATGTAATTTTCTCGTTGAACGGCCGCCGCTCGAACTCATCAGGCCCCGGCCCGTGTGCATGCAAATGCGAGGATCGTTCCGTGACGCCACGGCGGAACACGCCGCTCGCTTACCACCGCTTTGTCCGCTGTAATAACACTCTAATTTTACATTCTTCGCGCAACCCGGCCTGACGGCAACATCGATCTTCTTCTTCCAGCGGCCGTTCCGCGGCAAACGTGTCCGACGCCTACGCCTCCTTCCGCCAGCTTCTTCTTCTTCTTCCTCGCGTTTTCTCCGCGTGTGACCGAAAATAAGCTGCCGGAATACGTGATACGTAATTCGACGTCACTCGTTCGAACGTTGAACGTCGCCATGGGAAATTGAGTTTCTCGTAACGCGAACAGGGCTTGTCGAGAGACCGTAGATATTTCGCAGATGGAACGACGATTACGTTCGCGGTGAATTCTTCTGGTAGAAAGAATAATTATTGCGTTCTTCTGTCTCTTCTTTTCTTTTCTTTTTTTGTTTTTTTCTTTTTTTTTTTTGGGCGAGTTACGAGCGGTTGAAGCGTTTTGCGGTTTTTGCGGGAACGATGTGCTCGGACGGGGGAATTAAATTCAGGGGACTTGGATTGGGAATAAAGGAGTGGATAAAGGTTCTTTGAGCGTTGAAGAGTCATGCTTCAAGATTGACACAATTAAAAGTTTCCGATTCTTATTTAATTTAAATTGCTTGCTCGTTCGCCGCTGCGAAATTATTTCCAAATGTCGATTCCTTTCTTAAACTTCGTTGCGGGGTAAAGGACAAAGTTCCACGCCGAGGCTTCTCATCGAGAATCTGTTCCATTTCCCTTTAGAATTAGCAAGGGTGTTTTGTGATTTCCTTAGAAACGGGTAATCGAGAATTAAATTCGGAGAATCTTGGAAATAATAAGAAATAGTAAATAATAAGGGAGGTAATGCTATAAGACCGTCGAAATCAGATGCATCCGAGCTATTGTAATTAAAAGTTCTTGATTCCTATTTAATTCGAGTCTGGTGCTCGCTTGCATCCGAAGAATTATATCGAAATGTTGACTCCTTCTGAAACTTTACCGTAAGACGAGAGGTAAAGTTCCAAAGTGGGACTACATCTCTCATAACTTATTTATCTTCCGTTTTTTCAATGTTCGAATTCCACTTAACTTCCCGTCTTAACTACCTCTATAAGAGGTTTTAAATACTCCTGAAATCGCTTTATCTTGACCCTTGTTTGACTTTCTACCTTGTAACTGTCCGGACTCTCGAGTTTCTAAACGAAGTCGCTTTCAACTTTCCACGCCGTGAAACCCACATAAACAAGCCGACAGTCGACTTCCTTTCAGTGAAATGTCGGACTCGGAAGAATCCAGCGCATAAGGAACTTGGTCCAGCAAATTACAAAGCTCGAACTTCTCGTCAAGTCGGCACTGGTAGCAATCTCTCGCGGAAGGTGCAAATTTTCGAAATCCGCCGCTGAATTTATCCCCTGTTTCACCGGTCTCGACCAACGAGATACTCGAGCCTCGGAACCGACACGCGAGCTCCAATTTCCTCGTTTGAAATTTTTAATCGCGGACCTATCGTCGGTCCGTTTTAATTTCCCGACGAACGGGCAAATTTCGTTTCCGCCTGGTGCACGGGAGTATGTAATTCGTCCCGGTGGAGAAAGAATTAATTAGAACGAATTGATCATTTTTTCACGCCGGAGAAGTTAATTGCACGCCGCGTAATTGGCGTCTGTGCGTCGTGCGGGGATCGCGTGGATATTTTATAAATCGGAGAAAATGGCTAGAAGAACAGCTTCCATAGGCCGGTCGGTTTCGTAGCCAATTCCACCGCGGTATTCGATTGATCGCGCAAATTTCGTCGCGGAAATTGCCTATGCAATTTACCTACTTCCTCCGCGTGTTCCTCATTCTGCCTGATATAAACCAGCTAACGAAATGACATCGTATTACGTTGCGCCGGTGTACGTGCGATCGCTCGTGTATACGTGTACATATGTGTCTACGTGAATATATATATATTCTCTGTATTGCGCGCAGATGCACACGCACTTGTATTCCCATTAGGTATCTCTATTTTCTCTGTTTGCTTCGAACGGTGAAACGCGACAAGGGAAATTACTAAAACGATCGATGATACAATTGAGCGTAGAAAAACGGTGGCCAGAATTTTTAACCTGCCGTATCCGACACTATGCTGGACATTTTATTCGAAGGATTTTTCCAGTTGCGGATATCGAAGTGTTTTACAATTTATTCGATTCTTTTTCCCCTTTTTCCTTCGTCGAGTAATTGATACCTCGGTTGAAGTTCTTCTCGGCTTGCCTGAGTTACAGTTGCAATTTAGCGTGGGAGTTTGGTAAGGTAACAAGTTAGAAATTGATAGGAAATTGATAAGAAATGGAATTTGAAATGAATGGGAAAATAGAAATTGGAAATTACAGAGACAAAGGTCGGTTCTACGATGATTTGAAAGTTAGCCACGACTAGGAATAGAGAGAAATATATGTAACAATGTAGATAAATAGATAGTATATAGTATTGACCACTGACCAATGACCGTTGACCGCTGTCAACCCTCTTGGCACCATGCACCCAGTGGGGAAGATCTATTCAGTTCAAAGAGAAATCTACAGAAAAGCTTCTGGGATATCTCACCACTTTTATGTAGTCAGCCATCGAACTTAACTCGAAAATTTCCAATCATTTCCAATTTCGAATAAATTCCGTGATTGATCAACTTCTCGCAAATCGCCTAGTCTCTTTTTAATCGTCATCAGTGGATGAAACTGAGATAGGATAAAAAGAGAATGCGAGATACAACGTATTTTATCGCTCGATATAAAAGTACAAATATTTTTCGTTCCAATTGCATGGAAATAAATTTTTATCGAAACTAGTAAAAGCGTCTGCGATACGAGGAGTCAGAATTATTCATTTTATATTGGAAAAACAGAAAAACCGAAATATTTTGACCAATATGGCATCATCAGTGTCAAACAACGGGATTCAAAGAGCGTACCTGTTACCGAATCTCCAATTCCATTATAATACGCGATAAATAAGTAACTTGGATAAATTTAGATTGCACAAAAGTTAGCGAAATACATGCGAACGTCAAACCGTTAAATCAGACTTTAAATCTTGAATTCGAAACCGTACCGAATTCGTCGCGTTATCGTTTTCGAAATACGAGAATTTCTGCAGAACGATCTTCCATTTCCCATCCCGTCTCTTACATGTTCCATCCCGGTCGTTAAAATTTTTGTCATACCCGATTCCGGCACGGACGCGAACGCTGAGCAATCCAAACATGTTCAGGACCAAAGTTACGTCCCTAATTGGTAGTTCTTCGAGCAGTTCGTGAGCCGGCATCACGGAAGCAGATTATATCATTGCGCGCATCTGGCACGGCATCAACCGCGGAAAAGTTGAGCAGCGAATCTGGACGTTCGGCCATCTCGTGGGAAGCAACATCTGCCGCGACCGACGCCAGCTTTCGCCCCCTTAAAAAGGTTAAATTGCATCGACGCTCTCGCACGTTCGCGCGAACTTTGCGGCAACTTTTTTGCCGCTGGACGTCCCGGGATACGGACGAATTTGATGAAACGCCGGCAATCCTGCGATTTCGGGTCGTAAGCAGCGGCAGAAGAAATCGAAGGGACCCCCGTCGACCACGGATTTAAACCTCCAGACGGGATATGAAATTGGAATTGGTTTTTCGGGATCCTTTTAATCCTCCTCGTTTGATTCTCGGCAGACACGCGTGTAGGCGAGCTCGAGGAAGAGGAGAAACAATAAAATTTCGTATCCTCGCGGAACCTTTATCGAATTTCCTCGGAATAGCTCGATTAAGAGATCGGAGGATGAAATATTCCGAGGGTACGAGGCGGGAGAGAGAGGCACCCTCTGGATAAGCCTAGCGAGGGGCGGATGGAAAGGCAGAAAATAAGATCACAGGTTCACCTATGAAAACGCAAACAATTGAACGGGATCAGCGGTCCGGAGAGAAAGGGAGAAAGAGAGAAAGAGGGGTTAAATAATGGAGGCTCGAACCGTTGGAAGGCACCCCGGGGGCATTCTAAGGTTGCCGAGCTTTATATCTTTTTACCTACGGCCTTTCTGCCTTTCCTATACCCTCCATTCATTTCTTTCCCCGAGGAGGCACGCTTGTTTGATCCCTGACCCGTTCATAACGCGAAGGAAACGACCCCGCGGAAGCCAGCCACCGATGGGTGCACTTGAGGGTGCACTTTTTCGTCGCGACTTCGTTAAATTCGGCCGTCCGTGGCTGTCCGCGAGAGACAACGTTTCCACGAAATAATATCCCGTCCCATCTTCTCGTCCCACGAACGGAACAGAGCTTCGGAAGGAATCGATTGCTGCACGCGGTTGCAAGTGCGCGATAAAAAGCCCCTCCTCGCGGCGACGTACAAAGCTCGCGTCTTCTTAAGGTAAAATCCAATCGGTGTACCGGACTCGTCGCGGTACCGAAGAAAAATTCGTCGACGCGGAACCGAACAGCCGCCGCTAACATCGGTGTGGACGAGAATTAATCGAGCATCGATACACTTTTAAGGCGCGATCAGAGTAGAATCTCCTCCAGCTGGTCCGTTATCGCGACCAGGAGTAGTAACCTCTGAAAGAAAGCCTCACGGAAAGAGACGTTCGAGTGTAAATCCTCGGACGAACCGCGCTTCATAACCCAGCTGATTTATTCATCGAACGCTCGAAGAAGTTTCCGGAGTTTCGGCCGTGACGACGAGACAGGGTTGCTGGAGGGTAGTCGCGAAGTGGCCGAAGAATTTTGTATTCCCCGTACGTACAATTAACCCGATTTATTTCGCGAGAGCCTCGATTGGTCGGGTTCCTTGCCTGGCCGCCGAAGGGAAAGAAGCTAGCCGGAGAGCAAAAAGACCACTCGAATTCAGCGACGCGAGTCGAACAGGGCTGCCCCGGTCGCCGGCGGAGAGTAGCGAACGGTTGGACGAATACGAAATCGCGTTTATTGTACGCCGTAATTCAGCTCAATTACACGGTAACAGAAAGTTGTTAGTCGTGAAACGGAGAAAGACCGTGAACGGAACTGGAGCAGAAGGAGGAAAGGAGGAAGAGGAGGAACGGAGGCTGACGCGGGCCGCATTAGCGATTCCGTGCGAGTCGCCGGCTAGGCGAGCGGCGACGAGTATGTAAATACGCGTGCACATGGATGCGGGAAAATTGAGCGGATGTGAGTAAATGATGGTACGTGACCGATCTTAGGAGCGTCGAAAGAGGAGAGATCTCGCGGCTAGAAGGGGGCAAGGCTTGCTTAGCAACCGGCTCCGGCAGGCCTCAGCGCCGCCGCGCCGGATGAACGGAGAAATGTCGCGTTTTCTGGCCGCACATGCGACTATTTTCGACGGAGATCACAGCCTGGTGGCGTTCTTTTCATTTTCCCTTCCCCTGTCTTTCCTTTTTCTTGTCTTTTCGCTTGAAGCAACGTCGAATCGATAGGAAATTCACTGCCGCGACTGGTGTGTAAGGAACGGGTTGGTTCTTGGCGCGTTACGCGTCGAATTTAAACTTTCCTCGGTCCATATTCCCAACTTATCCTCTGTTCATCTAGAAGGAACAGACTCGTCGATTTTTCGGCCTTCGTTTTTTCGTCCTTTTTTTCTTTCTCTCTCATTTTTCGTTCGCTCGCGATCGCGGCTGGAACTGGGCCACGTATTCGCTGGAAATTGATCAGAGAGGCATGGCTGAAAAAGGAAACGAAGTTCCTCTAAGTGGCGGTGTAACGCGGTTTGCGTGGCCGACAATTTTCACCGGAGGGAATTCGATAATAACCACGCGTGCCTTCCATGCGTGCGTTGTTTCGCTAAAATTCACCGAAATTTCCACCCTTTTTACCGGTCGGCCCGCGGGAGCCACCGCGATGGACGCGACTCGCGGCCCTTTCGCCGTTCAGCGTTCGCTGCACGAACACATTCTGTCCCGCGAAATTCGATTTGCCCCGCCGAAACGTTTCGCGAATTTCTTTTACCAGCTCGGTTCGCTCTGCGCGTCCTTTGCGCGGTATCGATACGATCGGCACAAAGAACCCCGCGATCTCCGATACTGCAACTGTTTTACCGTATCTGTAAGAGCGTTACGCTATTTTTCCCCGAATTCTTTATTCCGACGTTTCGACCAATTTCGAACACTATATGAAGCGAGGAAAAAACGGAACGGTAATGCGCGCTGAAAGGTCGAAAATGATATTCGTAGTACCACGTTTAGCGCGATTCAATTATATCGTTCCGTTAATTGGAATATAAATATAGTCCAAACAAAGGCAAACTTGGAAGAGTCAATTTTAAGTAAAGAACCCCTCGGAGTGGGATCTTCCCCTGGGAAACGAATAAACGAGAATCGTGATCGAATGGACTAATTAATCGTTGCTCGAATCGCACATGTTCACTCTCGCGATGCCGTATAAGCTATAAAACTCGCTGGAATTTCGCAAGAAAAGCGAATTTCCTGGAAAATCGCTTCGTCGGTCGTTTCTCCCGCGTTAATCTCGCGATTCGAGCGGATCGCGGGCAAATAAAGCGTCGAACGCGAGGATAAAGACATCGGTCCTGGAGGGCGGATTTTCACGGTCGGCCGGCTGCGAGCGGCACTCAACAAAATCGCGCTAATTAACTATGATCGCGTGCACGTGACAAATGATCAATGTATCCGTTGCATTACGGATAAATTGGTACGCGCGTGTTGCTATCGACAACTGTAAGTATAGAGTCGAACGCGAGGATAAAGACATCGGTCCTGGAGGGCGGATTTTCACGGTCGGCCGGCTGCGAGCGGCACTCAACAAAATCGCGCTAATTAACTATGATCGCGTGCATGTGACAAATGATCAATGTATCCGTTGCATTACGGATAAATTGGTACGCGCGTGTTGCTATCGACAACTGTAAGTATAGAGAGGGAACGCCTGTTACTCCTGGTCGCCGGTGCTTACGCCTCGATTCGTGATCATTTCCCATCGCGGCACGTGGATGTTTTCATTTGCCGCATTTTCCTCGCGACAATTAATTTCCGCTCGCGTGTGCGCCGAAGAAAACGTCGGCTAACCGTTTATTTGCGACGCGACGATCAATCGCGAACGATCGCGCGTTGGTATCTTTGCAAAGGCCGACAAGGCGAGCAAAACCAACTGGCTAATTTCGCGTCTAAGATTTTCAGTTAAGTATGCGCCTCCCGGCGGCGAACGTGCAATTTCGATGCAATTTCGAGATCGGAAGGTTCACTGTGTAATCGCCGTTTAAAAGTTATCCCGTCGATAAAGATAGCGCGTATGTACGTACGTCTCTTTGTAGCATGCAAAGGGAGAACGTTGCCATTTATTTGCCATTTCCTCTATTCCTCGTCGTCTGTTTAACCTTGAAACTTCCACTCGTGATCGCAGACCGCGATACGTAATAACAATCTGTTTTTCCGCCCGTCCGCGCTTCGTTATTATTCTATATCGCCTTCTGTTATGGAGTAACGAATATCTGTTTCATGTGCACGCGGAGCAGAACAACCTCACCTACATAAAGGTAAGACGGAGTCGAATTATTCTTTAAGCTTGCATGAAATGTCGCTTTATTTACGGCCAGAAATTCTCCCCCTCGGAAAGGGAGAAGAATGGCGAAATTAAATTCTCCGGATCGTCATGTTAAGAATTGCTCGGCATTATGAATTCAAATGAATTTGCGGAAGATCTCCAGCGGAGATCTTGCAAAAGGGAGTTTGCAAGTTAACCGGGTCTTTTAATTCCGCGGGCAAGATATAGACGAGCAATCTCGCCGCACCGTTTACGGCTGTGTAATTATTAATCACAGCGCTTTGATGCTTCTCGCGCGTAAATTATTTAATAAACAGGAAATAACGACGCCGCGGAACGGTTTGCCTGTGCGTTATCTGCGTCTGCGGTACAACAATATTGGCCCGTTATCGTATTGCATCTATCGAATTCACCGAGAAATTTACGCCGTAATTCCGCGTTAATTATGTCCCGTGACCTTTTTTTTTTTTTTAAATTTCCCTATACGTCCCCGCGTTATCTCGTGTTCGTAAGTCTGATTGATTATGCCGCATGCAAATTGAATTAGGGTCGCGGGAAAAGAAGCATCGGTATAGAGTTTCCATGTTAACTGGATTACTTAATTTCACCTTAACTATGCGACGAGCAATCTCGCGGTGCCACACGCGCGCGGAACAGGTCTGGTTTCCCGGTAAATGGCTGCGGAACGATGTCCCGTAAAGTCCCGCGAAGATATTGCCTGTCCGGAACAGAAAAACGCGTAGACACGATACAAGCAACGACGTTCGCGTGAATGGTATCCTCGAAAGGTTTTGATCGCAATTCGAGAAGTTTAAACGGCCGAGAATTGGAACCGTGGATTTATCGCGTAATCGCAGAAGCTTTCCGGATGATTTATCTTCTCTCCCCCCATTTTTTTTTCTCTTTCTGCCTTTCTTTTTCCCCGTTTAATTTCGATGGAACCGTGCTTCTTTATAAACCGACCGAACGCGATAAAGTACGTTCACGCGGGAGCAGAACTGTTTTGCGATAAAAAATGGGATTAGATTCGGACGGCTGGGCTGCTGTATAAATTTGTACGGGAATTTGTTGGAAATATTTATGGTCCGACAGGAGAGTGAAACATTTGGTTTTCGACTGTGAATATTCCAGACTGAAACGTCGCTGATGTACGACGCCGTGCACCTGTTTGCGAAAGCGCTGCACGATTTGGATACGTCCCAACAGATCGACATCAAGCCGCTGTCCTGCGAGTCCACCGACACCTGGCCCCATGGATATTCCCTCATAAACTACATGAAAATCGTAAGTACCTAGCTGCCGGTATCGCAAATTATACCTCGCGGCTTTATCGATCGTATCGGGTATCGATAACGATCTACCGATCTACTCGTGTGGGACGCGAGCGAACTTTCCTGGAATTTTTAATAACTCGAATAATTATGCGCGAATTAATCAACGAGGGATCGATCAGTTGCGCGGAGTATCGGGCGAACTCGTATAATTTCGAAAAAATATAATGGAGGGAATAGATAAATTCAAACTTAATTAAAAGTTAAAAAGCAATCAGGCGAAGTGCAAGTAGGGTAGGTCGAGACGTAATTACACACCCGCGATCAACAATGAAATTAATAACGAAATAAACGCGAGGCAACGGGGCGAGACGAGGTTACTAATAAAGGCCGGTGAAAAACGCGTAGCAGAATAGAAAAGCCTGGCGATCGAAGATTAATACCGCGCTACGTTTACTTCGACGTGTGAAAATCTTATTTCGCGTGTTCCACTTGCTCGCCCGGGGAACAACCTACCGTGTATTCCCACGATTGTTCGCGAGATAGATGTTCAAAGAGCCGGTGCTCGATGTCACGACAAAGAGGGGAAAATTCCATTGCAGCCTTAATCCTATCGCGATATCGCTGGAAAAGCTCCAATTGAAAGCGAGTCGAACGATCAGGAAACGACGCTCGCGTCCCGATGACGTCGGGAACACGACATTTCGATCGGAACCGAACAGCCTATGACGTAACTGGCAAAAGGACACGACGAGTGAACCTATTTTCTTCTCTCCTTCCTCGCGGTTTTCGCGAGAAAACTTTTCGAATCGCTACACATCGCGAAACATCGGTTGAAGTATCAAAATTGCCAGCAATTCGCTTCGCGATTCCTTAATTCTACATCATCGACGCAACGTTCTCGCAAATTTCGAATTCGGTTTCCTGCTCGGGATTTATCAGCGTTCGATCCATTAATCCAGCGGCTCGTATTTTGGCAGAGAGCGAAGATTTCTCGTGGGAAACGGGCCGGTCCTCGGCCATCTGCAGCTAGCTGTAGAATAAACCTTTCCTACTTTCGGCGAACCTACGTGCTCTTTTATTTAGACGTACTTGGACATCTAAATGGACGTCGCTGTATATCGCTTTTAAGAGAAGATTATCCTCGTAGACGGTAAAACCTCGGGATAAAAATTCGACGAGCAGACCGACGTGCGGGCGGCTCGAGCCGCGCCGCAAACACGAAAAATCTTCCAGCAATTTACCAATACGACCTACTCCGATACCTCGTGCATATTTATCATCCTAACGCGGTAACCGCCTCATCCTCCGCTAATTGCTCGGCCGGTAATTGGAGGTTTGTCGGTGATGCAAACGTTCGGAAAGCTGAGTGACCGCGACAAAAACTTGACAGCCGCGACAATGTTCCGTTATCGATGCGCATCTTGCAGCCGGCTGCGGTGTTTCTGTCCCTGCGATCGCGGATAAAGAGGACGGTGGTGGTCGCAGATACGCATAGGCGAGTAGGTTTATCGGGAACGGTATCGCGCAGTGGGGGGAAATTAATTTCGCGGAATTATGGGTATCGATCGGCCGTCCGAGCGTAATATGCCATTATAACGATATGCTTAATCGCACTGTCCGGGATTCGCCGCTTATTAACGACCACCGCGAGTCCGGCAAATTCGCCTGATTCGCGCGTGTCGCTCGTCGCACCTTTCACTCTTCGCGATTGTCTCGTCGAACAATGGCAAGTTGCAGTTCGGGTTAAACGAAGACGTCTCAGGCTATTGACAAATCGTGGCTCGCGGTTTTGCGACCGGGAATCTGTCGTTCACGTCCGTGACGGTCGAATTGCTCGGGTTTCAGTCGACCTGGAGAACCTGCAGTTTCAGATCGTGGACTCGTTCCAACGGAAATGCTGCCAGGATTATTAATAACAGGGAGACTGTTCCTTTCGTTATATCGGAGTATCGGGATTTGGAAGATTGGTAGAACGGAGGATCTCGGAGGACTCTGGGAACTCGACGACGTTGCTGGATCGAGCTGTCCGATCGCCAGAGAAATCTCCGTGTTCTCGGAATTATTCTTCAGATTCTCTTCCAGAAATTTCTAGAGCAAACTCTGACGTTATCTGACGGTCTCTGTGTACCTACGCCGATCGTTTGCCTCCGTGCGACGACGCCGGTGTAAGCGTTAAATTCTAACATTACGGAGCGAGCGTTAATCGGGCGTTCGTTAACGAGCTGGGTGCCGCTATTAACCATTCTAAACGAGTTTCACGGAGATCGAATAATTAAAATACCATCGTGTAGGTGATTAGGAGCGGCCAAGGTTTGTTCATTAGAAGACGGATTGCCCGGTTCTGAGGATGAGTAGAGATATTAATGACCCGAGCCGAAAAGACGAGCCTGAGAAACGAGCATTCGGCGAACGCTCTCGAACGATCGCGCGAACGCGTCGGCCGAGTGTTTCGAATATCGGTTAATTTTCTCGCTGCACTCGTTTCAAACGATCGGTATCTTAACCCATCGATAGAGTAGTTAGCGCGATTCAGCCCCGAGAGGATCAGAAGCGCTTCCCGTTTCGAGGTAACGAAGGTTAAACTTTCGCAGCCGTTGTCTAACAAGCAGTTTTAATTGGCACGTGATAAAATGCAGGTCGAAAAATATTTGCAGCACAAAGGGATGCTCGACGTACAAGTCCAATTGTGTAACGAACCAGCTCCGCTCTTATTTCCCTACGCTTTTCTCTTTCATTTTTACTTCCGTCTCGCGTTACCGATACGAATAATTGGCCGTGCAGGTTAAATCTATTTTACCCGAGATTCCACGTATATAATGCGCCTGCGATGAAACCGCTATTATCCCGGCGGGTAAAAAAGACAACGAAACGGTAAAGTATGAAACAGGGGTAGAACTGGACGCTGCGACAATTAGCAGGGTAAACAGAAAATCCGATTACCTCAAAAATCAGCCGAGCCAATAACGAGTCGCGACTGCGATAGCCGTATCTCTCGGCCTTCGCGCGTGCAAATTTTTTTTTTCACTCCCCTTTGTTTCTATAATATTTGCACCCGCTAACGATGTCTGCCGTTAGCGTTACCATCGGCGAAACGCCGGCTTAGCCATGCGAATTTCGCGCGAGTCCCGCTCCGAAACGATAATGACTTTCCGCCGGATAGAAAAACGCTTCTCGCCGGTTGGTCCACCTGTGTACCACCGACCAGTCGTTGCCTTCGATTCCGCTAATTACGAGTCGCGTAACCGAGAACTGGCGTTTCGCAGCCGGAAACACAGCCCGGATGCAATTTGACGCCGAAAATTCGTATCGACGGTGACCTGGTAATTACGCGGGTAATGGCATCCCACCGCTAATTTTCCTACGGTTGCTCCACTGTATAGCCGAATTTCCGGCGACTCGATCAGGCCCGGGAAACGGGACGATTCGCGCGAGCAAGCCAGGGATCATTTTTCCGATCGGTCACCGGGAAATTCCGGCTCTCGAACTGGTCGCATCGGCGGAAAAAATGGAACGAAAAGCTCCGGTCCGGGAGTGTTCGTTAGGCGCGATGATTTCAGGCGACGTTTAATCACAGGGATGGGTTAGCCGGTCGCTGATTAGAACTAGTCACCGAGAATTTCGTGTTTAATTACGTCTGGTAGCCCAGTTAAGCAAACGTGCGGTTCATATTGCGCCCGCTCGATCAGCCAGCCGTCTCCGCTTCAACGTTTCGAATTGCAACCGCTTGTAAATATTGAACAGCGTCTACCCTGCCAGGTGGTAGGATACGCCGGTCCTGAAGGGGAGGAATATGGATTGGCAGGCTAGTAAAATTAGTGGACTTTCAAAGAGAAAGATTGGTTAGTCGTGTATACACGAGGTCGCGGGCAAATGAATTTTTCGGCAACCGGCATGGTAATTTCGAGGCAAATTTGCGGCAGAGAAAGTTAGAGGGCGACGGAGCGAAGGTGTCGGGTCTGTTGACAGACCATCGATGACGCAGGAGGTCGTGACGACCGAGGACAAACACGAGTGTCACCGACGAGAGGCGTGTTCGTAGCTAGGCTGAACGTAAACACCGGAAGGCTCGGGCAGGCTCGTGGGTTATTTTCCAAGATGATTTCCTGTCTCAGTCGCGTGTTATTCCTCGTCGTGCTCGGACGACATGGCTCCGCGTGTGACCGACCTCGTGCGTTGCTGCTTTTGGCACGAGTCGTCGAAATTCGAATCGTAGAGCGTGGTACCACCGAGAAGGTACTTTGACAAATTGGTTCCTCTTCCAAATTAGAAAATTTTCAATCTCGAGGAAGGAAATCTCGAGTAGAATCGTGCGTTCGTTTCTAACATCGTCGTTGTCTGGTTGCAGGTTGAGATGACGGGCTTGACAGGGATCATCAAGTTCGATCACCAAGGATTTCGCTCGGACTTCATCCTGGACATCATCGAACTGAACAACAAGGAAGGCTTGAAGAAGATCGGCACCTGGAACAGCACGACGGGTATAAATTTCACGAGGAGCTACAACGAGGAGTACACTCAGATCGTGGAGAATCTTCAGAACAAGACGTTCATCGTGACGACTATACTGGTGAGCGGTAGGAAAACGCGCACGTCGTTTCGCGATTTTTAATAAACCGAGAAGCATCAGCTTGGCAAATTACCGCCGGGATGCGAAATACTTGAACCGTGCGTGCTAATATTTCAGGAGTTACATATTACAGACGATGCTTGAGATTTATCACGGGGGGGAAAAAAAGCTTTCGGAATTTTTTGCACCAACGTTGCAAAGGCGAATCTAGGTTGCGCGTAAATCTAGGAGGCCGAAGCGACGCGTGCTTCGCTCTGCAGTCGGACTTTTAAATTCGTAGCTAAATTAATTACCCATCCGCTAATTAAAAAACTTTATTACCCGGATACATTTTCTTAGGCGCTATCCGGGATTCTTGAAAAAAGCCTCGCGCACAGACGCGAAACCGCGCGGCACGCGCGTCTTTGTGCGAGCGCGCGGAGCGAGTTCCAACCCTCGGTGAGAACAAAGAAATATGGGAAAAAGCGGAAAGAAATGGCGGAAAATGGAACGAGAAGGACGAGGAACGTGTCCACAGGACGGGAATTCCAAAAACCCTGGGTCAACTTTTCGAAGTTGACTGCGGCATTTCAGCCTCGTTTCAATCAGCTAAAGTGATTTCCTCGAATCTACGGCACCGTCCTCCGTCTCCGCGACTCGCCGGGTTGGTCTGGATTCGAAAAATCGTTCTCTTCCGCTCTCCGCCGCGTAAATCATTCGCGTATCGTTAAAATACCGACTGTTTGTTTTTCCGGAATGAAAAGGAAACAGGAACGGAGCGATGGGAACGTCGCGGATGCGTCTCTTTCCTTTTTCCCTCGTCGCCTTCGCCGACTCGTTAGTTCTGTCCCTCTCTTTCTTTTCTCTTTCTCTCGGTTACTCTCCTCTGCTGTTTCTCGCGGACACGGAGACGACCAGAGGGAACGGCGAAGGGATACGCGATTTAATTGAAGTTTCCACGGAGTGTCGGCCGGCCGCGTTGCTTGGGACCGCGCTAATTGCGACGACAAGTAATGCACCTCGCTGGCGAACGTATTAACTGGCTGGAAAGTTGCGTGGGCGAGGTGTCAGCCGGGTAACGTCGAGGTCTGCGGCCGGCCGAGATAAGGGCTGAGCTCCTCGCGGGCCCAACCAGGCCACGCCGCTGCAAACTTAAACAATCTAACGCCTCGCCTCTTTATACGTCTAAGCGTTCTGTATTTACGACGATATTAATCGGATTTCCCGTGGACGTGCTTGAATAACGGGCCGCGTTAATTCGCCGACGCTCTTGAAAGTCTAATAGCAGCGCTACTCCTCGTTAAGCCTGGCATTAGCGATAGCCTGGAAATATCGCTGGTCGACGCTTCTGCCATTCTTTCCTAACTCCGACTAGCCTAGCTGGCGAATCTTTCCTCTTTATTACACCAAACGAATTAACCGTAATTAGCATTTAAAGCCGTGTTGACTAAATATCGCAATCGAGAGTCGAAATCTAGAATCTATAATGGATGTCGTATCGCGTCATTTTGCACATGGCAAGTCGAAATCGAAGAAAGATTGGGTGGACTATTAGGAAATCGCCTTTTTAATGATACATCGAATAAATGTCGCGATTGACAGTCGAAATCTACAATTCGTAATCGATATTAGGTAAAAGAGTTCTTCGAAATAGGGGAAACTTGATTTTTAGAAATCATTAGAGACCACCTTCCCTTTTCTAAATAATTATTTTTTCTTTCTTTGAGCTGTGGATAGTACGACAATGCACTACAAGTTTAAAGGCAATTAGAAAAATATGGGAATTGTTTAATATACTAATAATAACTAATATAATTTCTTTAAATAATCTTGGCAGGAAGAAAGGTTACGATCGGTCAAAAGTTCTTATCCCTACACGTTTTCAGAAACGCTTACGCTTTAATTAAGGCTCTCGATCGAAACTTTCGAGCAAAGTAATTTTTCATAGAGGTAACTCATCGTCCGCGATTACACGTGCCCTTTCATCTCGAAAAAAGGAAGAAAAAGGAACCGGGGGAAGCAGGAAGTATGTCACGGTCGGTGCGCGAGTTTGACGGATGAACTTCGCCGAAAGCTGTTATGAACTTGGGTCACGATCAAATTTTCGTTCCCTGTTCCGGACCATCGGTGAAATTTTTCCCACGCACGCCCACCGCATCAATTTCCTCGGACCTTCGCCGAAATTCGTCGTCAGTGCCGGCATTTAGTCATCACGTTCCCGGCGAACGCGTCGTTTCGCGGGCGACACGCGGAATTCTAATCCCGCTGCGTGCAATCCGCGCGTGCAATCGCCACGGCAGGTTATCGTCTCTCGGCTTATCGCGTCTATCGACCTCGCGTTCCATCCTACCGTGACGATCGTCCACTCGAACGGCCAAAGAAATCCTGTCAATGCGACGGGGGGCATAAACCTTTCGATCGCGAGCTCACGCGAGCGTATTCAGCCCGTCCTCGCGAATCACCGCCTCAAAGCGTTAATTAAGCAGCGTTGACGCTCGAAAGATGTTACACGAGCTCGGGATTTTTTCACGTCTCGACGTGGTTATGTCGTATGCACCGAGTTACCTGTCGTTACTGCACCTGGTCAACGAGCTGTTCGCGAACGTATCCGAACGCACCGGTGCATATTTCGCGCGTTACATATTTCATGTTTGATCGTCGTTTCCGTGGTTGTACAAGCTACAACTCGTTGCTGGGCAGATGGGAAATCGTAACCGAAGGGACGAGTGTAACGAAAAGGCACTAAGTCAACGCCGATAGGTCGGTTTTATTACGACTCGAGGTAATACACGTTTCGACTGTCTCCCGGAGTCCTTTTCCCGACGCTCTTTCGGGGAAAAGCCATTTGCCTTTCCCGAGGGAATAAAGTCGAGACGCGAGGAAAACCGCGCGACTTATTTATTACTCGCTTGCCAGAGGCCCAAAACGGTTTGGCTCCTAGCTGCTCGGCGAAAGCCGGGCTTTCTCCGCGAGGTCGGGTGCATCCTCGCGTAATAAGAACGACGATGTAATTTAACGGCGAATCTTCCCGTTTTAACGTAGTTTCTTTCTACGTAGAGCGCGCCGTACTGCATGAGGAAGGGCTCGAGCGAGCAGCTGATCGGAAACGCACAGTTCGAGGGCTACAGCGTCGACTTGATCTACGAGATATCGAAGATCCTCGGTTTCAATTATATGTTCCGTCTGGTGCCGGATGGACGGTACGGATCTTACAACAACAAGACGAGAGAGTGGGACGGGATGATAAAAGAGTTGCTGGATCAGAAGGCGGATCTGGCAGTCGCTGATCTGACCATCACGTACGACCGGGAACAGGTGGTCGACTTCACCATGCCCTTCATGAATCTAGGTGAGCAATCTGTTTGATCTACGATTCTACGAACCGTGTTCATTGATTCAACAATCGTGAAACCCTCGCGCGAGATGATTGGTCGGATATTGCGACTTTTGAAAACCTTATCGCTCTCTGTGGAACATTCGGCAGTGGATTTATTTTCGGAGAAATTCGTTCTACGTGTCCGAGCCTCTAATCGACAATAACGCGAACGAATTTCGTCGTATTTTATTCCAAAAATTACCTAGAGTGTTATAGATATACTAGCTGTAAGACAAACGACGTGTATAAATTCTCCTCGCGCGTTCGAATTTTACGATGGATTTACATGCAGGATCTGGAATTTACAGGGATCAGCATACTGTATTGTAAGCCTATAAAGCAGCCGCCGAATCTGTTCTCGTTCCTCAGCCCGCTCAGCCTCGACGTTTGGATTTATATGGCGACAGCTTATCTAGGCGTCTCCGTGCTGCTCTTCATACTCGCCAGGCAAGTGAATACATCTTCCCAAGCCTCGATAAAAATATTGTACCGGCACCGGTGAAATTTCACGTCCCAACGATCCGATGGGAACGAATCTCTGAACCCGATACGCTCGGTCTCTCGATTAGGCTTCCGAACCGGACAAATTTCCCGCGTAAATCACCGAAAATCCGAAAACGCGAGGAAAATCGTCGCGACGATGAAAAACGCCTTTTACACGCGTTCGATTCCCGATAGTCTTGTACGACACGGAGGAATTTGATTTCCCGATGATGACTCGCGGGTTAGCAGACGCGCGAACTCTAATTTCACGGTCGGCGATTCGAACGGAAGACGAAGGCCGGTTACGCGAAGAAAAGCAACGCGAGCTGGAGAGAAACGAAGGAAGGAACAGACGCGTGTGTTGCCGGCATGTCGCATTCCGTGCGGCCTGTTTTTCCCGCCGTCCGCGCGGTTAATCTTCATACGTAAATGGCGAACGATCCCGTGGAAGACAGACGCGCGGAGCTGGAAAGGATCAGACGTTGTCTAGAGTTGATCAGTTTAGATTCACCCCGTACGAGTGGTACAATCCTCATCCGTGCAACAAAAACCCGGACCATCTGGAGAATCGCTTCAAGCTGCTCAACTGCATGTGGTTCACCATCGGATCCTTAATGCGGCAGGGCTGTGACATTCTGCCCAAGTAAGCCGTTAGATTGGCATCACGGTCGCTTGATCATTTCCTTTCTTTCGTTCTTCTTATTTTCTTCTCTCTCGCCGCCCTCTGTTCTCCGCCCGTTTAATTCCCCTCCGTCTCTTCCCTCCCCTGGCCCCATCTACCCGGACCCGTTGCGTGCCCGACCCGGGGGACCACGTTGTTCCATCCGCCTTTGAACGCGCGTAAATCGCGATCGACCAGCACGTAACCGACGATCCACTTTCGTAACGATTCACTCGTTCGCTCCTCACCGACGCACCAGCCCTGCGACACCCGGCTTTCGCCCTGGCGGACCAAACACGGATGAATTATTCAGCGGGACGATTTCGCGAAGCCGCTTTTAGCTGTCCCGCCGGGATCGGTTATTTCGGGCTACGTAGAGAGAGTTGCCCCATCGACGAAAGCGCTCGCTCGCCCCGATGGGATCCAGGGTTCGATCGAGCGCGAGACTTCCGCCTCTGCCGGGGAATAGCTCTCGAGGAGGAATCCTCGAACGTCGTCGTCGGGATCGATTAGTCGTCGCTCGCGGAGAGACCAGATTTCCGAGAGATATTCGCGTTTATCGGGATCTCGCGTCGCGAGACACAGGACACCACGGACGTTTTAATTCTCCGACGATCTTCTAGGCTCGAGAGACCTCGAGACATACGGGACCAGGATATCCCGGCGTGAAGTTGTTTCGTTAGGAATTGCCTCGCGACGAGACTCGCGGAATTCCAAGGAATATCGATGGACGATCGAGCAAGACGCGCGTGAAAGAAACACGGCGCGTAAGAGGCTCTCGCTGCGAGGGCACGTTCGTGTTTCATTCGTTCCTCCTCCGATAATATTATTCGTCCGATCGCGCGAGAATTCTTGGCTAACACGGGCCGCTAATTACCGTAATATTATTCCGCGGCTGCGGCCCCGCTAATAACGCTTATTGCGAGAATCAAACGCAGCGTTAGAATAATATTATCCGATCCAACGATAATTACAAGCGTTCGGAATTCCAAACAGCTGTCGCGGGAGAAGACATTAGCTGGATCTCTCTCGCACCGTATTTTCCAGGGAAATTCGCAACGACGATCGGATCGCGATGCGTGAACCTCGGTTGAACGGAAATTTCAAACGCGTCGCGATCGAAAATCGCCGCACGATCTCTCCGGGGTAACTGCGAGGAAGCAGCCAGTAAAAGGCGCGACACAGCCGTGGGAAAGAAAAGGAAAGAAGAGAAAGAGAGAGAGGAATGGGAGAGAAAAAGAGGAGAGGAAAACGGAAGTGACCTTAATGTCTCCTTAACGCTTGCACCTAAATCTCCCGGAATCCCCCGGAAAGCCGAGCGGCTCCGATGCAGGAAACGTTCGCTTGTAATTCTGAAAAACAGAGGAAGGGTTCGAAGCGGGAAAGTTGGCCGGGCGATGACCGAGGGTGGAACCGGTGCCGGAAGCGCGATCGGACGCGAGGAATTCGGGGCTCGCGCGTCACCGCATCGACCGGGCGGAGATATCGCGCGCGTGCTGCGACTCAGCGAGCTCTAATCCTCTCCCTTCTCCTTTCACGTGTCTGCAGGTTCAGCCCCTACGAGTGGGAGAATCCCCATCCGTGCAACGGACAGTCCGAGGTCCTCGAGAACGAGTTCACCCTGATGAACTCGCTCTGGTTCACCATAGGCTCGCTCATGCAGCAAGGCTCTGATATAGCGCCGAAGTAAGTGAAACGAAGAGAACACAGCCAGCGGAGCAACCGAAATGACACGTATCTCTCTCTGTACGTGTCGGTGTGTACGCGTTCGCGATCATTCCGTTCGATTCGCCGTTAAATTCCTGGCATCTCGGGGCTAGAACAACGGAGATAGAGAAAGAGAGTGTAAGATTAGACGGCTAGGGAGAGAGAGAGAGAGAGAGAGTGAAAGAGGGAGAGATAAATAGCAACTCTCGAGCGTTGGACTAGTTAACCAGTCGCGGTCGGTTCACCTGGGTATACAAGGTGATGGAAGTTTAGCGGGGTAGGTTTGGGTTGGGACGACGAGATCCGGGGCCGTAGGTGCGCTACCCAGTGTTACGTAACGATAGCCTGGATATGCTATATCGTAGGCTTGCTGCAACCGATCACGTTCGCGTGTCGAAACTTGCCGACGTGCTTTGCTATCGCTAGCGCCACCGCAATGTCTCGTCGTCGCGGCGACGAGCACCGACGACAAAGACGTAGACCACGACCAAGACGACCAAGACGACGACCGAGACGGGTTCGTTCGGTGGAAGTTGTTGTTGCTCCCCTGAGTCTTCGCGAGAAGCTGATACCGCGGTGTAACCGGCAACGACGCCGAGCGTCTGATAACTTTGGAGCGTGGCTGAAACGACGGACCATTTGAAATCCCGAATCGGCGATTCTTCCCGCGAATCTTATCGCGATTTGTCGAGGAGATTATCGTCGTCGCGACGCGTTCGTGATCCCGAGAGCGCGAAACCGCGTGTATAAACAGAATCGCATAATCGGATAGGCGGCAATTCGGGAAGCAGCAACAAAATTCGCTCGCATTGAACGTCCAACATTCTCACGAGCTCGTTAGACCAGGAATCATCTTTCGTTCTCCGATACATCCTGCGATACGGCCCCTATCCTCGAAAAATTATCGTAGTCTCTTTTTTATTCGGATTGGCACTTGATTGTTGTTATGCGTAGTACGTTGTACCAAGAGTTGTGTAAACTGCATGAACACCGTGTCACGTATGTAGAAGCTTGGTATATTTCTTTGTTTATTTACTCGTTTATCTTTCCTTTGCACTTAGAAGATTTAGATATTCGTGGAATATTGCGCGCTAAGCGCCATCTCGATAAGCGGTCAGAGACGTATCGAGAAACGCGACTGCGAGGCAGAAAGTAAAATCGCGTCGCTTGTTTTCGAGGCTACGCGAGCGTGCACGCTGAGAACAGCGTGCTTTTCCACTTTCCGATCGGCGTCTTCCAAGCGATACTTCAAGCCGCGAACGTTTGAAGTAATCGAGATTCGATCTCTGAGCAAATATATACGAAGCGCGCGGTTGTTTCGAATTCATATCGGCGAAACGCGTTTCCGATCCGCCCGCGTCCCGGAAATGCCCGACTGCACCGCCTCTGTTCTTCTTCCCAGGGCCGTGTCAACGCGCATAGTCGCCGGTATGTGGTGGTTCTTCACTTTGATCATGATTTCTTCCTACACTGCCAACTTGGCCGCGTTCCTCACCGTCGAGCGGATGGATTCGCCGATCGAGAGCGCCGAGGATCTCGCCAAGCAGACGAAGATCAAATACGGGGCTCTCGAAGGAGGCAGCACCGCGGCCTTTTTCAAGGTAACGTCCGACCGAATAGCGAACAAGCACACTTATACTCGCGCGATTGTTTCCACTTTTTCTCTCTCGCACGCTGTCCGTATCGGAAACCTTTATTTATTTATTTACATTGAGATAAACTCGTTCGAAAGCTACGTCGACGAGAAAATTGCGCGTCAGACGAGGTGAATGCTCTACGGGGTAGAGTCGAAGAGCAGTTGCAGCAGGGAGCGAGTGTTGTCGGAGAAAACATCGCGGCCATTACTTAACTCTAATTCCCGTTTAATTTCGGTATTATGAAACTTTATTACAACAGATTACGCCGCGGGAGGAGAAAGAACAGCAGCGCCTCCATTTCTACAAATTTCTTCCTTTAACTTTTTATTAACTCGTTCCGACTCGAAGAATACGATACGCTCCAAACTCTGTCGGATGATCGGTCACCTATGTTAGACAAGGAACAGTCGACTCTGTCCTGAAACTACTGGATGTAAATTAAACTTAACAATTAACGGGTAGAAAGAGCTTTAACCGCGAAAATTTTCATTTTAAAACGCGCAGAGTTTTCGTTCAAATTATAAACTTGCTCGTATCAGGTTACATGCTCTAGCGTTACGTTTGCAAATATTCTTCTTTTTTTCCCCTCCAAGAGTCGTTTATATTTCTACTATTTTACAAAAATTTCGCTACACGCGATACCCTTAACGACTCTGTCATAGGGCCTGTCGACATACGTTATCCTATCCCAATTAACACGGAAAACACGAGAGAACAAAACCAATATTTGCGTGTACGTTGAAAAATAATTCTCGCTTTTTCAATAGTAAACACCCTTTTTCCCTTTTCGCTTGCCATACGCGAAGTTTCGAAAATACCCGCGGAGAAACGTAGAAAAATGACAGATCTCGACATCGGACAAAGGTTTAGATTTCGCCGCGAGTTACAAGGAAACGGCGAACGTGGGTCGAGAAACGGCGGATCTTCGAAGGAGAAGGAAAGAGGAAAATGGCGGTATCGATCATCGCGAAGAGATTTCAGGTGATTTACCGAGCAGGCGGCTGGTGATTCGTAATAGGCCTCCTCGAAGATTAACCAGTTTCGACCGACGTTCCGCCGTTTAATGGCACGCGTGCTCGACCATGAGATTCCTGGCGTGATCTAGGCTTCCAGTTTCTCGACGTATCAGCGGATGTGGACGTTCATGGATTCGGCAAGGCCGTCGGTATTTACAACGAAGAACGTCGAGGGCGTGGAACGGGTGATCAAGGGTAAAGGCAGCTACGCGTTCCTAATGGAATCCACCTCGATCGAATACGTAATCGAGAGAAACTGCGATCTTACCCAAGTCGGCGGCCTGTTGGACTCGAAGGGATACGGCATAGCTATGCCGCCAAGTAAGTGCGACCGTGTAACGTTTAGCGACCTGGCAGACACTCCGGATAGAGTGTCGGCCGATTAAGCGAACGGTTCCCTCGGCGAGATATAGACGCGCGAGCAATTTCGGCCGATCGACGGGTGTATCCCTGATTTATAGTCGGCCGGTGAACGGCGTCCAATCGGAAAGATAATTTTTCACGCCGGCCCCACGGATTTATGGCGGAATTAGGAGGACATCGGTCAGCGTTCGTTTGTACAACTTTCCGCCGATTTATCTTCGAATATTCGCGGGAAAACCGGCTGATTAATCGCCGCGTTAATGGTCTCGCGATGGATCTTGAAAGACGAGTATAACGATCTCGAAGTCTCTCGAGCTAAACTTCTTAATCTTGATCGGGTAACTAGCGACTTCTTTCGCGAATTCGTTATTCGTAGTCTCTCCGGTTCAGGGAGACGCGTAACGAGCCAAGTATACGCGTTATCCTGCCGAATCGAGAATCGAAATTTTACCCGTTCGTTGAAAGAAACAACTTCCGAGGTAACCCCGTGACGCCAGCGCGCTCGTTCCTCTAACTTTCGAGCAAAGATCCAAGTATTCTCGGACAAATATCGTGGAAATTCGCGAGAGTACCCAACGACTCTGTCCCCTCGTCTCGGAACGTTCGAAGGTTGGGAATCGGCGAGTTCGAGCGATCTCGCGGGGATACGACGCGCGTATACCAAAAACGGATAGCCCGGTCGTCGGAAAGTTTCGCCGGCGCGATAGCAGCTGGATGGCAGAAAGGTGGTGCTCAGACGGTCCTTGGAACTTCAGATTCGCCGTACAGGACGGCCATAAGCGGTGCCATCCTGAAGCTGCAGGAGGAAGGGAAGCTGCACGTGCTGAAGACGCGATGGTGGAAGGAGAAACGCGGCGGTGGATCTTGCAGGGTGAGTAAACGCCACGATTCCTTTACTGTTCGCAATTTTCACGTGCCAGATCGCGATTCAGGGAAAGAAAGATTGAATTTTTGACTCGTCGAGAGTAACGAAGCCCGATTTTCGTCGAATACCGGTTTCATTCCGGCTGTTCTCTCGAAAGGAAGAGGTAGACAGCCGTTGCGACGGGAAGACAGTTTCATAAATTCGCGAAATCACGGCCAGCGCTATTATGCTGCTCTTATCCGTCGGTATTATTCCGGCAGAACGAATTCCAGCGACTGCTCGTCTCTGGAATTCGTTGACCGTGACCGGCATGGCTTTACGGAGTACCTGTTGTGCGGCGGAGGTTGGGATCTAGGAAGAATCGTCCTCCTTTTTCCCCCCGAGATTCTTCCGCGCGTATCCGAAACGTGAAATCGCGCACTTTGTTCGGAAGGAAGAGCAGCGTTGTCTGGAATACCGTTCCTACGCTTGATAAAGCGGCGACGAATTTTCCCTGCGAGTACTGTAATTCTCCGTACCCCGGGAAACCTTTGACCTAAAATAAGGAAAAAGAAAAAAAAGTATATTATATATTATTATACATAATCTCGTTCTCGGTGAAAGCGTAGACTAAATTTTATCCGATCTCGATGGAAAATTCACGCGAAATTAGAGGAACGAAATCGCGTTGGTGTAAGGAGGAAGTAAAAAAGAAATTTTTTCTCTTGTGCCAACAGGACGACACCTCGAAGAGCAGCTCGACGGCGAACGAGCTCGGGCTGGCGAACGTCGGCGGGGTGTTCGTGGTCCTGATGGGCGGGATGGGCATCGCATGCGTGATCGCGGTATGCGAGTTCGTCTGGAAAAGCCGGAAGGTGGCCATCGAGGAACGGGTGAGTGAGGTCAGATAGCACGTCGATGAGGGCGTGATCGCGCCTGAAGTAACGTCGTCTAACACGCACCTCGATCCCGACGCGATCTATCCCGACATACCGCGCGAATACATCAGTTGATGTTCGCACGATGGTGGAGTTCCTCTTTAATGGTCACGGTGCACCCACAAAACCACTCGGGTCTGATCGTCTTCTCGCTGCGATCGATGGAATCACGACGGATGAAGAAGCAGAGGACGCCGGGTCGCGAAGCGTCTTTTGTTCATGGGACGGTTCGTCGTTGTAAGTGTTTCCGGCCAGAGATACGGATGATTGATATCGCCTGCGTTAATTCGCGTTCCCGTTCTCTCTCGCTCCTCTCCCGTCGCTCCCTCGTCCGTTCGCCCGGCTGGCACGTAGAACGCGAGATAAGCGAAAAGACACGGGGACCTGAAGCGTCTTTGTTCCTGGGACACGATGATTACCCACGGACTTCGATGGATCCGCGGCCTACCCTGCTAATTCGCTGGTTCGCGCGAATCGCTCGTACCCTCGTTCGTTTTGGACCGCGCGCGGGGTTCGGTGATATTTCAGTTACGATCGTTACGAGGGCGTGGGAACAGGAGCGTAGGAATGGAGATAGCGTTGAGTGAATTTTATTGTCGCGAAATGAAAATACAATTTCGCGGTGATAAATAGGTATGGAGATTTCGATTAGAACGACCGGTCAACGAGATATTCTATGGCCAATCCGCGCGGTTACGGGTTAAATGAATTATGTACATCGAATGAAAATGCCGATGTACGCGGGGCCGCGCAGGATATATTCGAAAAACTTGTTAGTCACATCGGATCGCGCGAAGCGAGGCAAATTGATTTACGAAAGCGAGCGAATAAAAATCGGATAAATATCGGCAGAGAGTACAAAGGGACTCCGCGAGCGGAGGGGAATTTTTCGAGAGATTTCTATGCTCGATCTTTGCGAACGCGTCGTCCCTGTACCCCCGGTCTCGTAATTTCCCTCTGGAATGATACGAGAAAATGGCAGCGATCGATTCACCCGCGATCTCGGGATAAAATAGCCGCGTGAAAGGGGAACGAGTTTTGTCGGCGGACAAAAATTCCGCGGATTTCCGAGCTGTGTTTGTACCGGGGTCTCATAATTTCTCTGGTAATTTCCATCGTAATTTCTCTCGCACGGGAAACGGCCGCCGATCGATTAGGCGCGATCCACCGGCAGGACGCCGGCGAAACGGGATGAATTTCAGCGGCGTACGAAAATTCCACGGGGCGCAGCAATGAAATTAAGGCGCGGCTCGGAGAAACTCGAGCGGAAAGCTCGTACGGAGCTCGCGTGTCTACAATATGTATTCGAGCTGCCGTTTGCGTACGTTCAAGCGGTAGGCAAACAGGCAAGTATTTGAGAAGGGCTCGTCCACAAATACGGATATGCAGCTTTGCGCCGGTGACCTCGCGTACCCGAGAGCAAACAATTCCGTCAGCCAACAAACGTCTGGTATCGCTGTTCTCCTTCGGTCCGCGCTACTTCAGACCGCAACAGGGTAGCCACGATACTCGCGCGAATCCGAGGCTGCTAATCGCTCGACGTGCGCGCGAACGCCGTCCGAAGATCGCGGTATCGCAAATTGGCCGATCCATCAGCGATCGGCTCCGAGAAGTGGACCTCTTTCTCGTTCTCGTGAAACTTGGAAATTTGCGCGAGTCGTGAAGGTCCTTGCAGTTGGTTGCGTAGGGTGCTTATGAGATCGTTGTATCGCAAGGGTGCATGGGACGGTTAAAGTGCCAAGCTTATTATCCGTTGCTACAATCCGGCTTTTATTCGTTCGAAACCGTGAATCTCTTCCGATTTCATTATGTATTTTCATGGAACTGAAATTAATTTCCGTAGCCTGTTTCGTATATTTATTTATTCGAAAGTAGCGCGTTAAAAAGTTATCGATTCGTTGCGATTTTGTAATTCGTTGTATCCCGACGAACGAAATTGCTTCGTTTTATACCACGCAAATATTCCGCGAATATCCTCGCGGTAATCTTATTCCCGATAACCGATTTCGAAAACATCCCCGTTGCCGAGCTTTCATCTGTCACGTATAGATATTTATTTACAGACGAACCGTTCATTCGTTTCCGAGTGAGGCCGATCGGCGAGCTGTCGTCACTTCCGTTCGGGTACATATTTCTCGCCGGCAACAAAAACGCTTCGCGTGTCCCGCGTCGATCCGATTAATCGATCTGACACCACCTAACGCAATCTTACCCGAGCATTTTCGTGTTCTGTTTTAGAAGCAGAAATTCTCGGCGAAACCGATCTGCGAAGCTTTTACCGATCTACACTAGCGGACCGATCCCGTACGGATCCCGTTCGCGAACGAAACGAAACGAAACGAAAATAAATAAAAGACAAAAAAACGAGAACACAAAAACGAACAGAACGAAAACGGCAAAAAGTAAAAAAAGAGTATAAAGTAAGGAAACGAACGGAACGATAAAAGAAAGAACGGACGCAAACAGATTCCTATGCCCGAGAAAAGCGTATCTGACCCGACGGACCCGAAGGAGGAACTCCACCACCAGTGATCGAGAACTGTGTGAAACACTGACAGACACAAACTGTAGAAAGTTCAAACGAAACGTATAATCAAAAGAAGGAGCAACGATCCTCGACCTTTCCAGTTTTTTTCTCTTACCCCTTCGAGAACCGTAATCTCGACCGACAATCTAGCCGGAACGTTATCGACGGAACACTAGCCAATCAATTATTATCCGGTAACGTACGGTGTCGTTGGAATTTCATTAAACAGAGAGAAAGAGAGAAGGGAGGATGGACGAAGGAAGGGAAGGAAAAAGCGAGAGAGGAGGGACAATGAGAGAGGAAAGAAAGGAAGAGGAAGGGAGAGCAGTCCTGAGGGAGCGTTTGATTTAAAAAGATCGTTTTCTTTCCTGTCCGCAACCTCCCCTAACGACGGGCCTGCGAAATGGTGCAGATATTGAAATTGGAAAGGTCAACGCGTTTGCCATTTGCTCATATCAAACCTTTTTAGACTAATCGACGACCTACTTGAAGCCTCGCAGCGAGAAAGGACGGTGTCTCGGACGGTTGTTGAATAATAAAACGCGAAAATGTCGAGGAAAACGAAAAAAAAAAGAAAGAAAAGAAACGGAAAAGAAAGAAAGAAACGACAAAAATCTATAGACGCGGCGTGGCTTCGTTCTTCCTCTTTTTTTTTTCTCCTTTCTTTTTCTAATGGACTCGCCGCGATCGCGACTGAATCACGTGCTGCAGAGTAAACGAACTATTTACACGAACAATCACGATTTTATACCGACTAGATAATTAATGTATAGCGTCAGGTTGCAAACGTTTTATTGTATGTACATATTGTGTAGCTCGAGGAGTGAATCGCTGCTCTACGCGGAGTCTGTATGCTTCCTTAAGAATGGTATATGGCGGCGGAGAATAGCCGGGAAACGAACTTGGAACGTCGAACGTGATGCAAGGAAATTTCTGCGCGTACTTAAAGAACCGTACGGACTCCTCGTTATTAAGAAGAAACTCCGTTATGCGATAAACGATTCTATATGTTTCGACTCGTATAAACTTGTATGATACGAAACGAGAGATAACGGAAAAAAGAAAACGAAAAAAAGACGGAAAAAAAGTAAAAAAAAAAAAAAAAAAAAAGTAAACACGACAGAAAGAAAGAAATATTGGAAAAAGAGAACCGCGTGGTCGCAATCTCGAAACGTAGGTGTTAAAGAACGAATCACATGTACGGTTCGAAAGGATACGCGCACGATGTGTGACAGTTTAGTATGACATTGTTAGTTGTGTCGCAATGTTTCTTGCCTCTCTTTCTCTCCCGCCATGGATACGCAGGAGGTGAGCAACTTTTCTACTATATCTCCGCTACTCGTTGTGTCACAGCACTGTGGTCGTTGATCGACAGATCGTAGAGCATGAGATATATATTTTTTTTTTTCCCGGGCCCGGCGACCTTTTATTTCTCACGCTCGGTGTGCCGCAATGGTGGAAATGGAATTATTAAACGGACCCTTTGGGCAGTAGAGAAATTTCAAAGCCCTTTTACGGTCCGTTCGTACGTTGGTTTATCGAAGGTTCAGATATTGTCGGTGTCGAAAGAAATATAACGGACGAACGATAAAACTGGAAGGAAGCATCACGGAAAGATCAATGTTTCCATTTCCATCGCTGTTATTTCCTTGTCGTCGAACGAAATAAACGACGAAACGAGAAAGAAGCATAATTCTCGTAACGCGATATGACTTATGTTTTCCTCCTTTGCGAATTGAATTTCCCATTAAAACTTCATTTTGCTCGTTTCCAGCTTGGATATATATCGTTTTCGCGGCCGATGTCTGTTGAAATAAAGTCTGCAAATTGTTATATATATATTATTTGTTGAAGATCGCACGAATAATCGTAAGAAACACGTCTACGTTTGCTTGATCCTCTTTATACTCTTTCTTTCGTTTGTTCGCAGCTTCTATGAGGCGATGTTAATTATCGATGTTGCATGCACGTGTTTAACAGAACTGTTTATCTCGAGAAAGTCAGCTTGGTGCCATGACGCGTGGCGTAAGCCGAGAAATAACGATACGCTTGTCCTCGTCGGAGTGTCTGACCCACGAGTTCCCTTTCTACTACGAAGCCTTCCAATTTCTTGCCTCTCCTCTTAATCTCGACATTTCGCATCTCAATCTCAGTTGGTATCGTCACGTTAACCTCGAGCTACTCTTTGTTCTAATTTATATTCAACATCTTTTCCTACAAAACGAACGATACCAGCCGAATCGCGTTAAAAGAACAAGCCAATTTCGCTCGAAATTGCATCACACGCGGGAAAGAATTCTGTGCCTTCGATTTTGCCGAGGTATTTCACCATTGTTCGGTAGGTTTGTACCTTGGAGATTTATTTTTCGCAATACCCAGACATTCGTCGCTTCGTTTGAACGATCGCTTGAAAAAACGATCGCGAGTCTATTGGCAGCTAACAGAGTGTGCATTCAAAGCCGAGTTCTCCTCGCGAGTTGATTCGATAAACATCACGTCAAAGTTGCTGAAACGATTCTTTTTTATACCTGCCCTCAATGCCGTGACACGTACCGCGCGTTAAAAATTCCCGTCAGAGTCGGTATAAAAAATATTTCGACTTTAAATACCGGCCGCGTGACGGGAACCTCAAACGATCGCAGAGGTCCCTGAACCGAGGGGACAGAACAACCCTCGTTACGCGATTATTATATTTACAAAGGCGCACGGTTCTTTCCTTCGCTCGTGAAAAGACAAACGAATCCCGGGAAAAATAAAGAAAAATTTAAAAGCAAGCTTATCCGGGAATCTTATCCGTTGAAAGTCGGTGAAAGCTAGGAAACGAAGGTAGAGATCGTGACATCGCTTGGATCAGGAGGAAGTAGCTAAATTGGAGGGGCGCGCGTCATCGCATTCGGCTGACGAAGCTTCTCGCTTCTCGCCGTGGACGGGTGGACGATTAAGAGGATGCAGCGGTGGTTTGCTGGAACTTTCCAGAAGTCCGTGTGCTCCGAGATGGCGAGCGAGCTGCGTTACGCTCTGGACTGCGGGAACGGGACGAAAAAGCCGACGAAGAAGACGCTGTGACGACGCGAGAGGCAACAGTCGAACCTGTCGATCGTGTCCGGGGAAGGCACGTATCCGGAGTGCAACAAGTACAGACACTTCGTGGGTAAGGCGCCTTTGACCTGAAGTCGCGAGGCTGGATCGCGTGGATCGGCAACGGCAGCGTCCACGGAGATGATCGAACTCGCGACCCGGTGAACCACGGGGCCCGATCGATGATCGAGGGTGCGACAAGGCAAGCAACGAGCCGTGAAACCGAGAGTTTGCCGTGCGACACCAACACCTTCTCCGATCGAGATCTATCCGTGTGCGTGCGTGCGTGCGCGTAGGTCTGACATTTTTCGTTTCCACCCCTTTTTTCACCGTCTTCCCATTCCTGTTGTTCGTCTGTGGTACGAGTGACGCGAACGAACATGGCAGTCCTTCGACTTGCACTTTGTAAAGTGTACAGTCGTTCGGCCGTTAATTGGAGCTCGGTGGAATTTATCGTACCGTGCCGGAGACAACGGCGCGCGCTGTTTGAGCGGAAAGATTAACGAGCAGCCTCGAGATCCTTTGTCTTTCGTTGCGCCACTCGCGTGGCAAAATAGGAGGGTGTCGCCGGTGAAACACAGGCCCGAAGCTGAACCGCGATCGCGGCGCGGACTGTTCCCGCGACGCGGAGAGCCGGGGAAAAAAAGAGAGAGAGAGAGAGAGAGAGAGAGAGAGAGTGAGTGAGTGAATTAGGAAGCGTTTCGTTCCGCTGCGGGGGTAATTGGGTTTCGGGCGATGCCAGGTGTATACAAGTGTAAGCAACGCGACGATTTTAACGCGGAATTAATCATTGTATTTGCCGTTCATTGTCGGAGTCTTAACTCACGGCGAAGTGAGATATTCCTGTAACGATATTTCCGTGTTCCATTAATTTCGTTAAACTGTTCCGGAGATTCGAATGCATTGAATTTGAATAGATTAATGCCGGGAGAACGGATAGGGGACGCGGAACATGGCTGGTAGGTATTCCTGATAATCACTTTCCATTCTCGTCTACCGATAAACTAACGTTCGATATATTTTTACCTCCTGTTTTGATATTCGCCGGGATTGCGCGGGCCCAGGTAACGATATTTCGTCCGGAATCTCTGTCTCCCTCGTTACCTTCCGAGCAATTTCACCCGCTGGATTTATTTCGGAATATTCGGATATTTACGTCGCAGATATTTCACGCGTCTCGTAATGTCTCTTCTGAACGATTCGATGGCGAGCGATTTACGCGTATCCGCGGCATTCCGTTCCGGACGCGCGATCCGGACTTTTTTTCCCGTGTGAACGATCCTGTGGAATCGAGGGACGCGGAACGTTCCATGAACAGCGGACAAGAAGCTCATTCGTCGACTGTGTCGTTCATTTTTAAAGAAAGTACATCGTGATCATTGGTGAGAGAAAGCCGAACGATAACTAACACTGTACAAATGCTCTCTGTCTGTTCGATGGCGTTCGGATACATCCGTTTAGTGTAAATAATCATACTCATCGTTAAGATTAACGAACCGTAACCGTGTCTATTCCGTGACACTGTGTCATACACGGGGAAACTCTGTTCATACGACTACGCAATGGTATGCCCTCGTTCATGTATCTTCCCGATGCTGTAAGATATAACGCGTCCCGTGCGTGCGAGCGTCGTAGATGTTTCGTCGAATGTAGATAGGATAAGCGATTTTACGCTTTCGTTTTACCTCGTTACTCGTCCCTTCGACGTTCGAATTTCTCCGCTTCGTTATCGCGTATCGCGGCGCGTTCCGCCGATCTATCCGAGCCTCGCTTTCCGATACTCCCCGTCGACTCCGCCGCGTTCGCCGTTAATCCCTCGAAACAGACGTTACGAGCCAGGCGTCTCGTTGAGGATGGATAAAATGAACGAAATGAAAATTCGTATCCGGGGATCGGGGAATTTTTACCGCGTCCACTCGACTCGTTCTACCGATTCCGGATCACGGCTCGAGTTGCGATTATTTTTCAGACTGAGAGAGAGAGGGGAAAAAGGAGGGAAAAGAAAATACGATCCCGAGGTGAAATTCGATTAAATCTGCCGCAACTCGAGACAGATTTCGCGCCGGTGGTGGACGCGACGTTGCAACGCTCGTTTCTTAAGCGTCCACCGGTTCGAGGGATTAAGCTGGTTAACGGAGTTAATGGAAAGCCTGTTTGCAGCTGGTACATCGTCGTTCATGAACGCCACGGACTGAGCAGTATTAATTTCCGTCTTCCGTCTCTCCCAAGGCGTAAACACGCTGGAATATCGTACGTGCACAGATGCCCGGCCAGCATCTCTGGAATGATCAATTTCCGGACACGGATAGATCGGTGGAACCAGACTGGCGACGGAGGTTCGAACGCTCGATAACGTTTCCCGCGCGACCGTCGTGCGCGAATTTTAACGACACCGTGTACACGCGACAACGACGATTTTTCTCTTTTCTACGTTCAACCCTTCTCCGTTTCGTTGCCGCGGTTCCCCGTCGATGCGTGTACACCGAACCGAATCGTTTCTTCCCAAACGTACAAAAATGCGAGAGTGACCCATTCGCATGAACGACACATTCGCGCGTGCATCGCGTACACGAACGAATCGCGCATAACACACTTGTAAATATTGTCTGTACCGCGTACACTGCGTTCACGTCGTAACGAGTTTGTTAAGAGCCTATTGATTATACTTCTTACATAAAGTGTACTACGAGCATCATATTAAACGTGAATAAACTCATCGTCTGTAAATTCTCAGCGGACGTGTTTCGTTTTATTACACGAAGCGATGGATGACGGTTTAACGAGAGGAAGACGAATCGCTTGGTTTAACGTCAATTGAAATTCGCTATAAATAATAAATCTGAACGTATGGAAACGCACACGGTGCACGGTGTTATTTATGGGAGAACTTTCCGACAATTCTCTCGTTAAAATCCCCTTGCCTGTCCGTACAACCGTGTGTCCAGCGGCTAAGAAGAATCGGAAAGAACAAATCTCTGCGTGGAGAAAAAAAGAAGAATGAATAAAAATAGAGAAGAAGGTAGAAATAAAAGGAACAAAACCCAAAGATTGGATAGAAATTTAATTTCGTTTCGTTGATTTAATTTTCACGCTATTCCACGGCGCGGTGACGCGTAGGGAAATTGGTGGCATTTCGAATTTTAAAGCGGCGAAAATTCAAAGTCGACCCGCGAAGATTAATTAAAACAGATAATCCGGTAAATTAAAAAATTTCACGGCACCGCGGATTATTTCGCCGCGGAGCCCTTGGCTGGCTAGTGGTGAAAGTTGCCGGATATTCGAGAATTTTTTTCCACCCCTGGTCCCCTCGAACGTACGCTTTGTGTACCCCGTGATCGATTGCCAGGTGTCAGCCACCTCCGCTTCAGTCGGAAAATTATTCCGCGCGTAATATACTTAACCCGCGCCATAATCCCCTCGTTGATTACTACAGAGAAGTTCTGCCTTATCCACGGCCGCGTAATTGGTCCCCGGGAAGTTCTACTTTTACATCAATTGCCGCAGCCTTCGCTCTTCGTTCTCTTGATTAGAGAACTAAATCCCAAACCGCTAACGTAACTAATTCACTAATGTATCCAACTTCCACAGCTCTTACCCTCCCTCTGCCACCCTTTCTCCCTCGTGCTATCGTAACTATTTCATTTACTTAACCCTCTTTTCCCCTTTTCCCGCGCCTTCTATCTCCTTATCTTGTTTCCCTCTACGTGCATATTACAGCGTCGCGATCTTTTGTCCGTTCCAGTTCGTCCATAGTTCGTAACGCAGTTAGAATATTTATTTCTCGAGCGAATCGCGAGAAGGAAGTCGCACAGCAGCGTAGGACGATGCTCGAAATTTTATCGGAAGAATATATCCTCGGTAAAGTATAACGATTCTTTCGCGTTCCTTCGATAAGGAAGTTCGAGTCGTTCGCTAGATTCACGGTTGGATTATGGCGAATTAGGAAAAGGTCGATGCGACAATAAAATCTCGAGACACGCGAGGCTACGCGTACCTGGAAGTACGTGTTTCGTTACAGAGACAGGTTTCGCGGATTGACCGATGTAAAAGTTCCATGGTAACTCGTTCAAAGTGGGAATCTTTACGTCGAAGAGACCTCTTCGTTCTCTCATGATTCTCAAGATAAAAGTCGAGTTGTAAGAGAGACAGCGGATTTGCGTGGGTGAAAGGTATCGATGCACGTCTTCGAATCGCCATCCATAACGCGGATATCAAAGGGATCGTTCTTCGGGGTTAAAACGGGCCGCTGTAAAGTCCGCGGCGTGTCTAAAGAGACACTTCTTCGAAAGGAGCGGGCTATCAAAAGTAACAGCCGCTTGCTCCGAGTTTTACGTCGTGTCCGCGTCGCGTATCGCCATTTTTACGGCGAATTCAACTACATTTCGCGGCGTACTGTCGACTGCATCTTCGCTCCTGCGAATTCTCGTAACTCTTCCGCTTCGGAGGCTCGCCGGTGTCGCAGGCATATCGGTAATGCGATTCGAACGCTGTGTAAAGGTAATTTCCATGCTGGTGGAAAAATTCCTCGAACCTGTTATTCGATGTACCTATCAACGTGGGACGTAACGAGAGGAGAGACTGACACGTGAGCCGATAAAAACTCACTGCAACTGAACTATCCCCGTTTTTCCATCCAACCCCTTTCATTCCATTTTTCACTCGCGACGGAGAAAAAGCTTCGAGAGTTGTTACCAAAAATCGTCGAAATAAACCTTAATTAATTAATCGTCCCTCTTGTCGTGCTTTGACTCGAAATAAACCTCCTATTTTGAGAAACAGGCTCGAGATCAAGGGCCTAGCGACGCTTATATCCATCTCGCGATTCGAAAGCAACGCAAAGTTGGCATGGAAATCTACTTATGCTTCGCGACACACACCGGTTTAGTCCTCCATTTTTCTCGAAGTCGAAATAGCAGTAGCAGAAATTTTACCGCGCGTAAAAATGGCCGGTGAGAGTAAACGAGGAGCCGTTGGACAAAGTGGCAGCGTCGCGTCTAACAATAAGTTAAGATCGAGCCAGATGCCGGCCATGTTACGGTGTACAAACGAATCCAAGTGGCTTGGAAGGGAGAAGCCGCGTGTGCGCAGTTGAAAAGCCAGGCGAGAAGCGGCGTTCGGAATTAGAGTGCATGCTGCGAGGTCCGTTCGGAAAAGCAGGTTTATCGAACTTCCGTTCCAGGTAACCAGCCGTGTGTGATCGTGATTTTGAGGTAAGTCTCCGTATCCTTTCACGCTCGCCGCAACCTCCGCCATATTCTCCGCGCAATTTAACCCTTGGTCGCCGTTGCACCGACTTTCGTTCCTCGCGTGAAAGCTCATCTACTTCTTTCGTCATTCGCACCGAATGTACCATATGTGCCATCGATTCTAGGATTTTTCAATTTACCTCCCATTTTAATTTCGAATATAATCATTCTCGAAACGTCGAAGACGTCTGACAACGCAGTGCCACGAGAGAATCGTGGAATTACCGACTCGTGGAATTACACCGTCGTCGCGTCGTTGGAATTCTAGCTCGGACGAGACGCGAACTTTCGCGAATGCAAAGTGAGATGGGATCGGTAAAAATGTCGTTGAGACGTTTCGCGTTTTAATAAAGCTAGGAAAGAATTCGGAGGGATGCCGTGCGAGAGGATGAAGCTTTGTCCAAGAAGAAGACGTCGAATGCAAGAGCGATTTGCCGAAAAACGTGGCCGATTAGGATCTAGGGGAGAAAGTATGTCAGAGTGCTTTAAGCGACACGCGTGGTGACGACGACGCTTCGGGTCTAAATATAACAGGCGTCGTAACGGCGCACTCGAAGATTTTCGTGTGTTTTCCGAGCGATTACGGCCGCCTGAATATGGCACGTTGACGGTCGTCGCGACGGGTCGCCGTGGGCGTCGCGTGCACCGATACACGCGCGAAATGACCGTGGCGTCGGTATGAATGAATGAAAAAGAACGCGAGGGACCGCGTGCGTTTGGCAAGGTGACAATCGCGTGCCGGTGTCGCGTTCGCGCCGCGACGCGACGTTTCGTGACGAGAGAACGCGTCGCGACGCGTCGCAGCGCGGCGCGTCCCGTCGGCCAGGCAAAAATCATTCCCGCTATAATTATCCCGTCGCGGCGCCGACTGACGTTGCGTGTCCCCATTTCCGTAGACTGGGCGGCGAAAATCGAACCGAGAGTAACGTTTCCTCCGTTATCCCGAGTGTTTGTTTTTGCTATTGTCGCGCTCTATCGAGGGTTCTCGAGATTCCTCGAGATCTCGTTCAGCCGGAGTGCTCCTCTTAAGTTTGGCAAGATTCTTTGAGTTGGAGATCTTCGAGTTGTTCTTGTACCTCGCGAGACATCGCAGAGGATCCGCGCTGTGGATTATTCTTGGTGTAAGTTCACCGGAGAGCGTTCTTCCACTCGACGTTGCATCCGCGATCGCCAGATTTAATATCTCCGCGACGTTTCGCTTCCTCGTCGAAGCTTTCGATCCCGGAATATTACCGATAACGATCGAAGCGTCACGCTGGAAATAATTCGCGAATCGTAGAAGAAGAGGAAGCCTAAGTCCAATCGTTTTACCGTTAATTGCGCATTCGCGATTTTATACCTCGGCAAGGTATTCGAGGATGAAGACGACACCGGGAAGCTTATATTATCGAGTCATAACCGAACAAAGTGAATGCTAAAAATGCTATTTCTCCTTATACCGTTCCACCTATTCCACCGCGCGAATCTTTACGATCCCGAGGCTCGAGGCGAGGGAAGTATCGAATATCCAATAATCTTTTGCCATTTGGAAGCAGAAGCCACAGGGAAGGAAGAAAATCGATCTTAAAGCGCAGAGGATGGATCTGACAGGTCCGAAGCCTCCTTTGGTTGCTTCAAATAAATAGGCAGACTGAATATTGGAGGATTGATTTTAGACGGTTCTAAATATTTACGCGAGCCCGAGAATTCGAGCGTGTAAATGCTTCCCGGCTGGTTTACACAGCGTCGCTGTGGTTAAGTGCTCGTTCGAATCCCAGCGGTCTGCCAGAGCCGTGGATCCCGTGTACACGATCTTATTGCAAATAAATTCGCGTCAGTCCGGTTCGTCTGGCTGTCTTTGAAGCTAATCGCGGCTCCGCGGGTCAGCCTTTGCGCGAACCGTCGCTATTAACCCCGCTGTTTTCCTGAGAACGTTTATCCCTCCGACTCGCTCCGCGTTTCTCCTTTCATCCGCCAACAACGGCCGCGTGTTTGTTTCTACGGTAATTTTTATCGCGTTTCACGGTCTCTTCTTGCAGCTCCGATTTACCCGCTCGAAATTCTCGATTTCGCGTCTCGTCGGAATTCGCTTTCGAATAATCGGCGATATCACTGCGATTTAACGTTCAACGTCTGATGTTACCTTCGCGTTGCATAGAATGCCTATAAGATGCTGACCAAGTGTCTTCCGCTGATTTTCCTCACCTGCGTCCTGGGATTCCCGAAGATGGTTAACATAGGTGAGGAAATTTCTAAAATAAATTTATTCCGGAACGTATGGTCGGACACGGAGATCTGTTGGTGTGGCGAACGATTCTCATCGCAAGTTTAAGAAAATTAATATTCTCTGGCCAATGATCGTTTCTTCTATCGAGGCGCGCGAGTTTCGCCATCACCGTTTCCAGCCTGCGTTCCACGAATATTAATAGAACGCCGCGTTAAATTACACGCGTGTCTTCTCGCGGATCTTTCAGGAGGATTGTTCGACGGTGACGAGGATCTGCAACGCGTGTTCGCGGAGATCTCTATACCGGCGGTGAACCAAGATCGCCATAAGAACGTGGAGTTCGCGAATGTGTTCCTCGCGCCGCAGTCCATCAAGGTTAGCACGGATCCGTTCGAGGTGGCGGAGAAAGGTACGATTATCGTTGGAGAGCCTCTCTCGGAAGCTCTACACGTCCGCTTAATATCGCTTCTCAAACTGATGGATCTCCCGTGAACCGTTCAAGTGTGCGAGCTGGTGGACATAGGGGTGGCCGCCATCTTCGGGCCGAACAATAGGTTCACCTCGGAGCATGTGCAGAGTATGTGCGACACCATGGAAATTCCGCATATTTATGGTAGATGGGAACCCTCTCAAACTCGCGGTAAAGGAATAAACTTGTACCCACACGCAGAAACTCTCTCTGTGGTACGTAATATACGGGAAGAACTTTCCTGCGTTTTCGGTTCAGCCTGAAAATTTATACGGCCTCTTATAAGGTCCCAGCTTGGCAACTTACGTCCCGGTATCGATCGAGCTTCTTATATTTTTGAGGATACTTTCGAAATATGATTAAATTTCCTTCACTTCTCCTTGCACGATAATATCGTTGCGAATAAATTCTCCGCGTCGCGCTTCAACTTTCTCGATATTAACGGTGTTATGGTTTATGGCAGCGATGTCAAACTCGCGTAAGGACACGTACAAGGGCCGGAATGTGCTTCGATGTTATCTCGCGTTTAATTTCCGTTCGAAAAATTTCCGAGTTCGCGTTTATCTCTTCCTCGGCGAATTTCTAACGAATTTCTAGCACCGAATTCCATTTCGTATCCCAAGCGACGATTTAATCGGAACAACGTTCGATATGCCGGCAGATTTTCGATCAGATTATAACCGATTTCGAGTGGAAGGTTTTTGCGATATTGTACGAAGGTACTGACAGTTTGATTCGTACCCATCGATTGCTGGAACGCTGGGACGCGAAGGCTCATGGGATCTTCTTGTACCATTTGGGACCAGGACCAAGTTATAGGTGCATATTCGAGAGAAATCGGTAATCGATGCTAGAGACTCGACTCGAAAATGATTGGCGGAATTAATTTTGCAGAAAAGTGATGAGGGAAATCAAGGACGCGGATATCGAGAATATACTTATCGATTGTTCGATCGAGTTACTGGAAGAGGTTCTGAAACAAGCGCAGCAAGTGGGCATCATGTCGGAGAAGAATCGAATTATAGTAACGAACCTGGTAAAGCAAATTTTTCGATCATTTGTTACATCATTTACTGTATTGCACGATTAACTACAGGATCAACCAGCTTCGTGCAATTTGCGAAGTTTGCAAAAACGAGCGAAGAATATTTTTTATATCACCTTTTTTACAACCGTCTTCGAAATGTCTACTAAAACTTCCCGCCGGTTTTCCTAGGTGGCTTATGAACTTTGATATCCCATAACGTACCCCGTAGAGAGAATGGGGACCCATTCCAAGCCAGGTGAATCCGTGAGATCGAACCTGCTGACGCGTGAACCGTAATATTTCTCCAACAAACTGCCACACTTTTTTCCAGAAGCTTTAATCGGAATATCAAGGAAAATCTTTTAGAATTCTAGTGACTCGTGATCAGAACACATTAATGCTTAACTTCGAATTTGGCAAAGCGGTGTCGATTTGATAAATTGCCGGGAACCGAACAGTCATAGTTTCGTGAACGGATGAAACTAATTGAGCTTCTGCGATTCTTTCAGGATCTCCAAACGATCGACGTGGAGCCGTACCAGTTTTCGGGGGTGAATTTCACCGGGGTCCGTCTAATTGACCCCGAGAATCCCGTGGTAAATAGCACCATGATCCGGCACCAGCACGAATGGGGCCTCGAGGATCCTCGTAAATTACGCGTTGAACACGCGCTCATGTACGACGCGGTGCAACTTTTCGCCAGAGCTTTCAAGCGTTTAAAGGACACCATTAAAGGCGACGTGAAGAAGTTGCCGTGCAACGGTAGCGTGAGCTGGGAACACGGGTTTAGTTTGAATAATTTTATACGCGTCGTAAGTTGGTCGACGAGATGTTTGATCATGGTCCTCGATCACCTGGTCAGGAAGTTATCGCGAATTAATTTCAGAGCGAAATGGAAGGTGTGACTGGGTTGATAAAGTTCGACACGGCTGGCTTCCGTAGCGATTTCCAGCTGGACGTGGTGAAGGTGTCGGAGGATGGGCTGAAGAAGATCGGGGTTTGGAACAGCACGAACACCGTGGAATGGCTGATGGAGTCGCATCCACCGAAGCCTGACGCGGAGTTGAGCTTGCAGAACAAAACGTTCATCATCTTGATCGCTATCGTACGTAACGACAATCTTAATACGCAAAAAGGTTATAGAACAATTCCATATTCTAGCAAATGGAAATAAATTACTCCAATCCTTCGAAAGTTTCTCAGATCACTTCTAAACATCGTCTTTTATTTTTGCAGAANAGAAGTTGCCGTGCAACGGTAGCGTGAGCTGGGAACACGGGTTTAGTTTGAATAATTTTATACGCGTCGTAAGTTGGTCGACGAGATGTTTGATCACGGTCCTCGATCACCTGGTCAGGAAGTTATCGCGAATTAATTTCAGAGCGAAATGGAAGGTGTGACTGGGTTGATAAAGATCGTCTTTTATTTTTGCAGAATCACCCGTACGGTATGTTAAAGAAGTCGGCCGACATGATGACCGGAAACGACCGCTACGAAGGTTTCGGCATCGATATTATTCAAGAGCTGAGCAAAATGCTCGGCTTCAACTATACGTTCGAAGTACAAGCGGACAATGTATACGGATCGTACTCGAAGAAGCAGAAAAAATGGACGGGGATGCTCGGGAAAATAATCGCCGGTGTAAGTAACCTTTCCATCGAAGTTATACCTTGAAGGAAATAAAGTCCGAGTTAAAATACGACATCCGGTGTTTCAGGACGCTGATCTGGCAATTACGGACCTAACTATAACATCCGAAAGGGAAGGAGCTGTGGACTTTACGATGCCTTTTATGAATTTAGGTATGACTGCTTCGAGATTACGTCGCGTTTCCATGAAACGTTGTCTTCCGTTTTCTCGTTTGCTTCCTCTCGTCGCGACTTTACAACGGAACGGGTATAAAAGGATACAATAAGGTGTATCCCTCTCGTTGACGTAAAGAGGAGCTTTTAAAAAATCGTCCTTTAAACTCTGATTAGAAAAATAATTCCAATTTGAATACGTGGATTGATAGGAAGACGTTTCATCGTTTTCCTTTTCTAGGAATAAGTATCTTGTATCGGAAGCCGACGAAAACGCCGCCAAGCTTGTTCTCCTTCCTGTCGCCATTCTCTGCCGGCGTTTGGTGGTACCTGATCGCAGCTTACATATTCGTGTCGGTGATGTTGTTCATAATCGGTAGAATATGCCCGGCTGAGTGGAACAATCCGTACCCGTGCATAGAAGAGCCCGAGGAGCTCGAAAATCAGTTTACCTTCAAGAATTCTCTCTGGTTCACCATTGGTAGTATCATGCAGCAAGGTTCCGAGATAGCACCCATGTGAGTGGAGTTTATAATACTTCGTTAGATCGAGTGAGATTAGTAATTAACATCGATTAACATCATCGGACAGAGGTCTCTCGACGAGAATGATGGCGGCTTCCTGGTGGTTCTTCTGTCTCATTATGGTGTCGTCCTATACTGCCAATTTAGCCGCATTCTTGACAGTCGAAACGTTGGTGTCGCCCTTCTCGAACGTCGAGGAATTGGCAAAGAAGGGCACCATAAAGTACGGTGCCAAAGTCGGAGGATCCACGTTCATGTTCTTCAAAGTAAGTGTGTAACAGAGATCGGGAAATAAGGAAACGATTGTCAGTAGATTTACTGGAGTTTTACAGGATGATCACAGACTCCCGGTGTGCTCGTAAATGTAAGAGAAATTTTTATCAGTATCATCGTCCGATTTTTCACTGCATCAAAATGTGATTATCGAAGACGCTTTATTTACCCCAATAAACAGTTAACCGTTTCCGCAATCTTGTAGCTAACGAGTCGTTCGTGAAATTTCTTCCCGAGAATCACCTGATAATAAGGGTAGTATGCAATTTTATAAGATATTCCTCGAACGACGCCTTATCAATTTGAATATTTGTAACTCCGTTAAAGCTCGTCTACTTATGCTAAGAAGTAACCCGTGTTCGTTAAATCCCCGCTGTATAACGTGGCAAACATTTTAATCACTCGAGATGCAAGGGTCGAGTGAATATTACGCAAGGAAATGTCGTTAGATTAGTACCCTGCCAATATTACGTTGCTCCCGGATGGTAGAAACCGTTATTAACATAAACCCCGAATGTAAATGTAACTGTCTCATATTTTGTTAAGTAGATGCATGCTTGGATACACGAAGATGCCAAGTATTCGCATAAATTATCCCAGAAATAACACGGAGGAATGTAACGCAAGTTCAGTCCTGTCAAGCGGCATAATAACATCGAACCGAGACGAAAACGAGCTATAGGCAGACGAAACTATTATAAACTGTTCTAATTCAGTTTTTCTAAAAGGATCATGTCTTGTCCAAGGATTCCAACTACTCGACGTACAAGGAGATGTACGAGTACATGATGGCGAACGCAGCGGACGTTCTGCCTCCTGACAATGACACCGGCTTGAAAAAGGTGCTCAGAGAGGAGTACGCGTTTCTGATGGAATCCAGCTCGATAGAGTACATCGTCGAAAGATACTGCAACGTGACGCAGATCGGTGGACTTCTCGATGCAAAGGGTTACGGGATTGCTATGAAAAAATGTAAGTTCTTCTTCGGTGACGTCTACTCTGCTAAGGATATCAAAAAATTACGAGCAATCGAATAGTTCCATTAAGTTTCACGAGAAATATTGCTTATCTAAACGTAGCTGCTCGGTAGTTGGCCGAGTCGATTCCGTGAGATTTAATTTTCTTCGTCTGAAACAGGAATGGGAATCGAAATGTTTCAGACTCACCGTATCGCCACGCGTTAAATACAGCTGTGCTGAAGCTGCAGCAGAGCGGCCTGATCACCGAGCTGAAAAAGAAATGGTGGACGCAGAAACACGGAGGTGGAACGTGTCGAGTACGTACAGATAGAAGTTTCAATGAAATCGAGATAAGGAGGAAGTTGAGCAACAATTTATGTGCAAATGCACAGATTTTATATAATGATATGCGAATGATACGTAGGAGGACGGTGGTCAGAGCCAAGCAGAGGAACTGGATCTCGACAATGTGGGTGGTGTATTCCTAGTACTGACCGTAGGCGTTGCGGTTTCTTTCTTTTTCACCATATTCGAGCTAGTCTGGGAAGTCGGCTGCACGTCCCTCCGCGAAAACGTAAGACTACTCGTGACATTCGATTCTATGGGTATAATTAACGTTGCAAGCTAAACGAGATAACTATGCCGCAGGTATCGTTCAAGGAGGAACTGATGGCCGAGGTGAAGTTCATCGTGAAATGCGACAATTCGCCGAAACCGATAAGAAGAAGGAAAGGATCGTCGAATCGAAGCGGAGAAGATAGCACTAGGGGTTGCACGCAGCCGTACGGCTTTATACCAGTAATTACCACATCTAGTTCCGATGACAAATAAGAATCAAACGAATACACGCGATACGAGAAACCAGAAGCGTGTTCAAACCATTCGTTGCTTCTTCGATTCGATTTATCAATGGTTGAGCCAAACGAAGAGCTTCTAGTATGATTGAGTTAAATTCTAATTTCGAAAGGTAAAAATTTGTAACCCTCTGTCTCTTCCAAAGATTAGAGCTTTCGCAAGCTTCCCGAGGAATTTTGACCTTCGAATTGATTTTGAATTTCTCGTAATTAAGACCTCGTCTGTGTTCTCCGTATTTGTACGTTCAACAGACATTCGGCGTAAATACACGATGCGAATTGTTCTAGTTCGGTTCTAGGCGCTATGAAATTTTATGTAAATCATTTGCCACTGGTACTGGCTCTACATAGAGCATTATGTAATATGTTGTTTACGCTATATCCGCCTATTCGTAAATGAGGTTGTTGTGCGATTAACTGCGGAATTAACCAAATACGATATGCAAATTGGTTGGAATAATAGTACTTGGTTGAATTGACAATCTAGGACCGGGCATTTTCAGCGGCCCCGTAATGGTACCGTGCACATTAAATTCGCCGATGTTCCAAACAGAACTGCAAGAACTCGGTTTTGTCCTTGCATCGGTGTAAAACACGATCGTAAAAGGAATTTGACGATCGCACAGGCGTTCTGGTTTTTCCGGTTTACGTGATCCTCGTCGACTATCGTATTACATATATCCTCCAATCTAGAGGAATAATACGAGCGAGCGGAATTAGGAATTATCTCGGCTAAATTCATTATCGACCGGTGTACAAATTTCCTCTCGATCGTTTTGCGCGAGGGTACATTTTATCCTCTTCAATTTCGCCTTATCTCCGCTAATGATAAAATATGCCGCAACTTTAATAATCGTCGGCGAGAGCGCGAGTAGGGTGCTGCTATCTCCTACGCGATGCAGAAGCGTCTGCGACTTTCATCGGTAAGGTAGCGGCCGAATCTGGTTCTCAATCGACGATACGATTCGGTTTTCAACGAGCAGTTGCACGGTACTCGTACGATAATCAGGCTGAATAGAAAACCATCGATCAGCCGATGAATAATTCATTACGTGGGAAGTAGATCTAACCATCGCCGGTTTAACGATAGCTGCTCGACTCGGCTCTTCCACGGCTTATGGCTTTGCAAATAAATTTCGCGATACGATGAAACGATACGATAGATCCTAGATAAAACACAGTTGCTTACACGCATTATATCGTTTGCCGAATTACTTTCTATTTAGTAATCTATCGTCTCGACTGAAACTCTAGAGATTATTCTCTAAAGATTATTCTAAATCTATCAAACGTTTCGATCGTCAGTTTCCAATCTCGATGAAGTTTAATCGAAAATGCTAAATAGTTAAACGCATTGGACGATTTCGTACGATGCCATGTATATCGCGACACGTCTTCTGCAGCACAGCGATATCTCTTGCCCCGGCTCTCTTATCGTTTTTCTCGATGAATATTTAAAAGTGGTCGATCAGCTCGCATTCTCGTGATCCAAGGCCTTTTTGCTTAATTGGAAGGATATGTCGGCCGGGAGAAACGAACCCGTATGTTTGCATTAAACAGCCCACGGTAGAGTCCTCGAAGCACGCTATACAGTGAAAGACACTCCCTTCTTCGATGTCGGAAGTGTGTTGAAGTGGCCAACGGGGTACGTTGACGAGTAAGTTAACCAGCTAGTGGCAAGCAAAACAGCCGTCGGCCGCTGTGCATTTCGCTTTCGTTGGAATCTCAACGAGGACAAAGGCCGCGACTCGATGCTCCTTTTTCCTTGATCATAACCACCGCGCGCATCGTGAACCTTGCAGCTTTCGCGGACCGAGCAGGACTGTGTGCAGCTCTTCAAAGCTGGCCGCATAACTGGCATGCAAATGTCGCATTAAATAGAGAGGATCGCCGGTCGGAAATAAAGGAAAAATGTTTATTCGAACGACGCGAAAGCTAGGTGTCCCGAGGCGTATTTCATTCTAGAACGGCGAACGAAATGGAAATCGTGGCGAACCGGAGGACCCGTGTATATTTGCATCGGAAGGTTCCGTCGTTCCACCGTGTCGTTTTTGCATTCTCCACCGAAGCGGAGATCTATAAAACAGCTCGGAACTCGTCTAGATACGTGCACGTGCGAAAAACGCGCGTAATAAACTGACAAGTTACACTTTACGTTCGACGTAAATACGAATGCCCACGCGTCTTCCGTTAGTATAAAAGAGCTTCGACTATTTGTCTGTCACGATGCTCTTTAGACAAGTTGCCGTATCCTCATTTCCTTTTTTGAATAAATCGTATGAATAATAATACAGAATTAATACATTTCCTCTATCTCCTTCGTTGGAACAAGCGTTCAGATAATCATAATTAATGATAGCGTCGGATAATGTCTAAATTTCGCTAGAGTGGACTGGAGTAAACACTTTCATTCCCGAATCTCTGCTGAATATTCCAAACGACTCGCCGTAAAGACCTTCGAGTCCCGAAGTATTCAAAGTATCCCACTTTGTCCGAGAGATTTCGATCGGTGCAGCGATCGTAACGCGGTCCGCGAAGCGGGAAAGGACGAAAGGATCTGGCTCGTTCGAGGCGACGGTGCAAAGGACGAAAGGCGTCGGAAGGTTAGCGACGCAGCGAGAGGTAAGAATGGAAGCGTGTCGATTCCCTCGGCGGAACTTTATTCCCGGATCGGTCTACATTCCTGCGGCCCCGTGCCCGTTCCGTTCCATCGCCGAAAGCCGCGTTTAATGCCCGGAGTTTACGAGGTTGCGAGGAGTCGAACCGATGACACAGACACTCAGGAATCCGGAGAGTTGGCGAGTGGTGGCGGCAGGACTTTCTGTGGCGGCCGCGTCGGCCCACCTTTATAGACGCACCTCCGAGGCGCCTATTCAAAGGTAACCATCTCGAGGCACCTTGCGGGTGGGGATACGTGCCGCTCGTGAGGTAGTATTAAAAGGCCATTAAACGGCCCGACATGACATATGGCTTTGTGCGTATGCGCGCGACCCTTGGCGATTCTGCTTTGCCGGCAAACGAAACTGCTGCTCGGCTGTCTGCCTACTACTACTACCACTTGCCGCCTGGCCAATAAAACCAGGTAAAACAAGCAGCTGCCAGACCACCGCTCTTTTTCTCCCTCTTTCTCCCTTCCTTTCTTTCCCTCTTTCACCATCCACCGTTCTGGAGCAACGCCGACCGACCGACCCGAGGTCGTAAAGTTCGCGAGGTCGCGGGCCCCGTGGCGCTTCACCTGGCCTCAGGCCGAAAGAAAGAAGCAGATCGATGCCTCTGGTGTGTCTTTGATGAGTCATCGAACACTCGAATGGACGGGTTAATGGCTCCGGGCGCCGGGATTCTCCCGGTGAACCGATATCGGATAACTGGACACGCGGTTCGGAGGCTCCTTCGTACCAGAGAGCCTGTTTCAGCTGATCCAATTAGCGGGCGCGTTAACATCCGCGAGGGTAGTCGGAATCTTCTCGGCTGCTTTATTTTTTCCTTTCTCCCCGGTTCGCTTCGAATATTCGTTGCCCGAGCGACTCGACCGGTAACAGGTGTTTCGATCAGCCATCCTCGAGGATCGTAACGGATTCCTGAAAGAAGCGACTACTCGCAAGCTGCCGGGCTATCCTGGCATACTTCCACGCGGTTTAACAAGCAGCGATCTGCTCCAATTTGTTACCTCTCTCTCCGCTCTTTTACCTCGCTTACCTGACACGTCCTTAGGAATCCTTCCGTCCGGCGACATTCCTCGTTTGCCGTCCGAGCTCGACGTCGAGGTCGCGACGGATTCCTAAACGAGGACACCTCGTTGGTCGCGATCGAAACCGTCGGCGACAAGATCACAGGCTCGATCGTCCAGGCGGAGAGTTAAGGGAGATTTAGGTACTCGGCTCAGCTGTAAATCTGCCCCGGCAGTTTCGCCAGACCTAATCCACCGAATCTCGCGCGCAGAGCCACGAGCTCTGGTATCCGTGAAACGCGCGCGTCTGCTTTTAGTAACCGGGCTTCTCGTTTGCATCGAGGACACCGCGGATATATCCAGATTATCCGGTTCTTTATTGTCCGCTTATTTTAGACCATTCCGCGCCGTGTTTCCGCGGAACGCCGGCCATTCGAAGTGTCGCTACATCGCTCCTCGCGGACTCATCGAGCTAAGCGTCCGAATTTAAGCGTGTTACGTTTTTCGCCCAATTCCGAATCTCTCGCGCGATTTCGACTTCGGGTAGAAACGTTGCGACCACGGGGAATGGGAGACAACGTAATAAAGGGGAGAGTTAACGCGGTCGTAAAGCTATTCGTACGACGGAATAGAATATTAAAGCTTTATTAGCGTAATGGCTCGGCGAGGTACGATCGCGCGTGTTTCTTGCGCGCAGCGTTTTACCACGTTCGACATTTTTCCACGGTTCGAAACGCTTCGCGAAGTGACGTCGCTAAAAACGGATGCGTTAAATACACGGATAATCGTGCAGGTTACGACGCTTGAAGGAGAGAAGGAAAGAGATGGGTGAAGAAAGAGAGAGAGAGAGAGTGGGAGTAACTTACTGTGTCACGAGAGAAGCTGAATCGTCGCAAAACCACCGACCGTATACGTTTCTCGTGTCGTTACGTTTTATGATTTAAGACACTTTTACAGCGGTAAATAATCCCGTCTGGCGTGCTCGCGCTCGGAGATTCCACGTTAATTTAGGGTTCGCATTAAAATTGGACACTCGTGGCTTCTTTCTGGAATAAACGCGCGTTGGAATATCAGTCGTTCCCTTTCCCGTATTCTATGGAGATTATTGTCGTCGGACGCGAAGAAAAATCCTCGTCGCGAGATAGAGATTTTCCGAGGAAGTTCGCGAATGCAACGGCGTGAAATAAGCAGTAAAATTATCGTTCGCGGAAAAATCAACGGGGATTCAGAGCGTCACGACGTTAACTACGATAGAGATTGCGAGTGTTATCGGATATCGTCGAATTAAAAGCGTAAATCGTAATTAATCACCGCGCGTAGTTTGAATCTTGCCGATTTATCCGCGCGCTCAGAAAACGGCGGGAAACCAGTTTTTTTCTCTCTTTCTCCGGTTAGGCGCGATATAAAAATTAATACACACGATATTTCACCGAGTTAACAACGTTCCGTGTAACACGACACTCTCTTGCTGCTTCTTCGGCCGAACGACGCGATTCCTGGCGCCGAAATAAGGAGAACACGAGACCCTCGAACAGATTTGACAGCGGAATGTCCATGAATATTTCGCGTTAACAAGCGCCGCTTTGCGGCGCACAGGCGAAACGTCCGATTAAGAAATTATCGCGACGATCCTCACCGCTAGCGATTTTCGTTTTAATAACTCGCTGAGAGACACGAGCGCTGGCCGAGAGGAGAGGAACGGAAAGGAAAGGAAGACGGCAGAGGGAAGGATAACTCTCGGTATCCCGAGACGTCGAGGTCAGCAGTTGTTTGCTCTCGGTACGTACCGACAATTTGTTCCCCTCTGTAGCCCACTTTTAATGGCCGCGTTTATAAACACGAAGTCGCCGGTTATTATCCGCGGCAGACTACTTTGTTCAGCAATCTCGATGTACGCCAGATCTGTAATTTAAATAATATCCGCAATTACGTCGAAGGTCGCGTATTTGTTTATTTAATAATAACAAAGAGCCTGGATCGCCACGCCTTCGGATCCCTCTCGATTGTAATCATCCGCGCGAGCAGAAGAAGACCCGGGCCCCGTGAGTTCGCGAGGATAAATCCTCGGATGAAGCGGTTTCCGTTACCGAGTTCGCGGTTCGGCTCGCGACGATTTTTACCGGCATCGCGACGTTGGCAGAAATCACAGGTTAATAACGGCGACGTTGAACGTTTTAAACGGCGAATTAATCGCGATGATCGTTATTGTACGCGAAGATTCGCAATCAAGCCGATAAAATCATTTACCGTAAAATATATCATCATTACTCTTATCGATCACATTCTCCTTTATAGCGAATGATAATAACAATTCTATTAAACGCCCTTAATTAGAACGCAACCCGGTATCATACACTTAACCTGGAACTCGAGATTATTTCGAAATTACACCTTGAAAAGCAATCGCGATCCCGAGGTGTGTAGAATCGAAACCTCGTTACACGACCGAGCCTATTTCGATTCGGTCCACCACTTTGCAACCATTTTCAGACGAGTAAAAGACAATCTTCTGTCTCTTCTCGACAATCGCAACTGACGCGACCAACTCGCGTTTCACGACCACGTTCCGGTGACTAGAGGAATTAAACGGTATGACGGGCAAGAAATTCGAGCGGCTATTTCGAGAGAGGAGAGCGCGGAGGACAGACGGAGGGATCCCGAAGGGTGAAGGAAGATTAAGTAGCGGCACGGCGTGGACAATACGACGCGTGTCGCGAGCAGAGGCTGTCGCGTTGTCACAGATGTCGCGTCACGCTGTTGAACTGTATAAATCGATCGCGCGAAAAATAAGTCCGACGAGATTTCCTCCGCGCGCTGTCGCTGCACCGGAATCCATCTATAACTCGCGCGTGACAGTCCGCCGTGTACTCTACATTGCGAGTGTGACGCATCGACGGTATGGGAAAACGATTACTCATTTTCCCGTCTTCTTTCTCTCCGACCGGACCAAATGGAACCGGTGATCCTGCATAGCGGTTGCGGTATTCCCTCGCGTCTGTTGCGAATAAAATCGTTCGAATATTCTCTCGAAAACAAAAGCTTTTAAATATAATTCGCGGATATCCGCGACGTAGATCTTCTCGCGTCGATTATTAACTCGAGGGAACCTTTCGAACGTCGTTCTCGCGAATTGCGACTCGCTGAGAGGAGACTCGAATGAGAAACTCGCAATGCAGCGGTCCAGAAGGATCTAGCATTTGCGGTATTCCTGCGAGTCTGTTGCGAATAAAATCGTTCGAATATTCTGGAATATTCGCAAAAGCAAAAGTCTTTAAATGTAATTCACGAATTTCCACGACGCAGATCTTCTCGCGTCGATTATTAACTCGAGGGAACCTTTCGAACGTCGTTCTCACGATTGGGACTCGCTGAGAGGAGACTCGAGCGAATTCCCTCGCGTCTGTTGGGAATAAAGTCGTTCGAATATTCCTCGCGAAAGCTTCTAAATATAATTTTCGAATTTTCGCGATATAGATCTTCTCGCGACGATTATTAATTCAATGAAACCTTCCGAACGTCGTTCTCGCGGTTTGCAATTCGCGGAGAGGACAATCGAGCTAATCTCGCGGCCCAGAAGGATCAAGAGGAATTCCTCGACCCAGGGCACACCTCGATCCGTGGCTCGAGCGAAGGATGTTTGACGCGCGAAATCTCGCCCGGTTAACGGTAACCACCTACGCTCGATTAATGCGAACGATTTAACGCGAGAACTCGCGGCGATGCGTCAAACGTCGGTGCATGACGGATCACGTAAGTCGGCCCACGGACGTTCGCGTTATTGCCGGCGTGGAGGAACGCGAATGTAAATTCTGCCCGTCGGGGATCGAGTCGATCGAGGCCGATCCAGCTGGTAACAAGTTGCGAAAACTCGCGTTACTGCGGGCACTGTTTCCTCCGCACGACCGTAGTCCGGTTCCGTGTTCCACCGTATAAATATATCGTTGCATTTCGCTCGTTTCCCATCGCGAGGACATTGCAAACGTGCCTGAAAACGGGAATCCCGCGTTTGTCCGTCGCGAAATGGCGCTCGCCAGTGATGTGAGGCTGTGGAAACCTGTAATACGAAGGGAAGATGTTGCATCACTGCTGGAAATACGATGAGATGGGAAATTGCTGGATGTCTGGCTTTTCTTCCGGTTTATAAAGTCTGGCTTAAGGGAGTTGATCAAGGGAGCAACGGACTGCTAAAGCTGGAACGTTTAAACCCGAGAGAATTCCGCGAGGCTTAAATCCAACGCAAGGAATCCTCCCGAGAGATCGCGAGGCGAATGAGTCACGGGGACGGGCGGTAAAAATGGCGATATTAAAAGATACCGCGCGATACGGAGCCGCGTTGTAATTAATTAAACTGGAATACGTAGGACGCTTGACCGGCAGCCGGAAAAACGCGACGAACTAATGAAACATCTTAATAACGGCCAGGAACGCGCGGGTCGTTATTTAAATGCCATCCCGAGCGATCTCCTCCCATTTTTAATTGATCCTGCCAATTAAAGGCCCCGGCCGGTGATCAATGATCCATGAAGCGTGCACAGATATCCTGAAATAAATGATTAACCGCGAGACGCGCATCAATATCAGTACGGGCCCCTGATGAAGCTAGCTGCAACGTTGCTGAAACGTCAGCCGGATGATGTACCGCCGGTGATAACTTGGAGACTTATCGCGGGGAATTTCATTGCTGTCTGAAGTATCAATTGGAAACTCGAATAACCTTGCCGCGGCAAGTAATTTCGAACTTGCCTACACGCGTTGTTTCAAGGAACACGAGGATGGCTCGTGCAAATCCTTGGGGGACCGTCCTCCTTCTACAGCTGCCCGTCGTATCGGAACTTTTATCCTCGGTACGTGGACAAAGTTTCCCGTGCGACACGCGGCGTTGCGGAAAGTTGAAAATCAAAAGTCGAAAAAATTGCCGATTATCCGCGTATGCAGCTCGCGAGGAGCTGGTCGCGCGCGTAATCCCATGGACGGAGAAAGTTGGAAGAGGAGCGAGGAAGACGTAGGGAAGCGGAACGGTCGTGTGGATCGATCGGAGAGCCTCGGTTTCGCGGGCCGCGCGTCATTTCCGTAATGTAATTCCCAATAAACAAAGTTTCTCGGCGGAAAAGTTGGCGAACGGCCGTTCATTACGCCGGAGCGACACGAACGCGCTGGCTCGAACGGCCGGCAGGCACGAAAGCGCGCGGGGACAAGGATCTCGATTGCCTCGAACGCCTCGAACGAAATTGAAGCTATCGCGGTTCGCGTTGCAATCTCGTTTAACCCCTGGACGATCGCGGAAGCGTGACGAAAATTTCGCCGCGCCGCATGCAACGGTGGATTAGGAAGCGATGGCCAGAGAGCGGCGTTCGAGAATCGTTCCCTCGGATTGTTCCGTAATAGGATATGATACAGCGTGCTCGCGGCAAGATACGTGAATTATTTTTTCCCGCTTCGGTATCGAGTTTCGCCGGGCTTATAGCGCGTAAACGATCGAGATAAGAACCATTATAGGAATCGAAGCGCGAGTCGTTTCCGGACACGGGCCGTCGCGTGCATAGGAAATGAATCAAAGAATTATCAGTCTACCCTTCGTTTAGGACATGGTCCGTGTCGTAGAGACCCATCGGTGCTGACCTGGTCGGGTATTTGCCGACACGGCAAACTCGCCGCGTTCCAGGAACGGGTTATCCGCCGCGTTCCGGTGATAACGACCGTGGAAAATCGAAGGCGCACACGCGCGATACGGGTGCAAATGGGTTAAATCACGTAAAGCGCGGCATAAATCGTGCGGATGGGACACCGGCGGACGCGAATCGTCTTTGCGTTCCGCGGCGTCCGCTCGGCCGGCGTCCACCCACGTCCGAGCGTTCTGGAAGCGAGCGTACGGAACGCTCGCGTACACGTACGTGCACGGATGGAAGTTGAACGCGTGAGAATGTAGAAAGGGGACCACTGTTCGAAGTCGGCTGAACATTTTCTCAGAAGGTACACCGCCAGTAGATTATCCCTGTCCGCGGCAGCCGAGGGACGGTAGTCGTGGACCCGGAGCGGGCAAGATAAGGCAGCCGTAATTGACCATAACTCAAGGAAATGAAGCGGCGAACGGTACCGAGCATCTATATTCCGTCGTTGCTCGAACGTTAGGCGAGTTAACCTTCGGCCTGGATGCGCACGGACGTCCCTGCAGAATGCTCCCCGCCTCGCGATATCTTCTCGTCCGCGTCCGGCTGGCTTTTTCGAGAACCCAGTACGACGGACGATCACGATTCCCCTTGGAGCGGATCCATGCCACGAACAATGCCACGGAGTCGTGCACCGACGCGAGTTTCGTGGACGGAATTATACGGCGTTCCTCCTTTTTCCCCTCCTTTTTTCCCTCTCTTTTCCCCTTTTTTCCTCCGTTCGAGCAGCGCGGTTACTTACGGCGACAGCGGGATCGCCGCGGTAATAGTTCCACGTCGTGGCGCATGAAGGATAGTCGCGAGTTAATTGCGACCGGATAATTGGGGGAAGGAGAAAGGTTTATTGTGACGGGTCGATAGGGTGGATGCCGGATGGATAGGTTTTCTCCTCGGGAAAGTATAGGTGTCGAGCTTGGCAAGGTTGACTCTCTTCTGGTTCCAGCCACTGATCGTTCGTTAGACGCGTGTTGGTTTTCTTCCTTTTCTCCGCGCAAAGTGGAGGTTATGGTTTTAAACGCGCGTTAAAGACACGCGTGTTGCACGAACCGGTTAAAAATTCCCGGCCTTAAGGGGCCCGTCCTGATTCGAGCGAGCCGTTACGGGAGAACGCGATGACGAGTGCGCGGGGATATTCGTCGAGGAAGATTCGAATTTGTTTTTTCGCGTATTAGTCGGCGATTAGTTTCCCCGCGAACGGAGCAGGCCGAGTGATTAAATTTTATTGGGAGAAATTACAAGCTTGCGGCGCAGAGATGCACGTGGTGAACGATAGAGGAGGATGGATTTTTCTCGGAGTCACCTCTCGAAACGATTATTTTTAAAAACGATCATACTTCTGCACGCACGTTTAGCAAACTTTTCCTGTAATTTCTGGACCGTAAGAGATAAAGTTGTTGACTAAGCTTCGAGCCCAACTCCTTCCACTCGTTCGTTGTCCAGGAGTTTGTCAACAGCAGATACATAAATACATTCCTATCGATAAGCGCTTCAGACTCTGTAATCTATGGGATAACGCGCGAAAGGAAGCTGCTATCGAAAACGCTCGGTTTCGAAGATTTCCTCTTTGACAAACACGCGTAGGAATATCTCGCGGGGAGATACCGCTTTCCCGGCATAAATCCGAGTCGATGTTGGAAAACACTGTCTGCGAGCAAATAGCCACGATTTTTAACTTTTCGCTGATGCATTCTTACAAAGGACTAGCCGTCACGAGCGCAATGACGAGATATATATCACGGAATTCGTATCGATCCTTCTCCAAGGGAGCAGCTTCAGCGAAAAAGGAAAATGTTCTATCGAACGAGGGGACAGATTGCTAAATTATTTATCACGTGTCGAAATGATGTCTTCTTTCGAGCGAAATGATTATAATTTCGCGTTAAAAATACCGGTATTATCCCCGGGTAATGATAACTCGAGGATGAAATTAAAAATCACACTTGATGGCGGGTTTATTTTCTCGGTTTACCTAGAAACTGGTATGAGAGCGCGTCACAGGTACCGACGCGAGGCCCGTAAAAATATCGCGATCATGACACGATACGCGTTATGTACTCACACGAACGACACGTGAAGAAATGACGCCGCGTGCTATGTACATAGGTCTGCCGGTAGTTGAAGGGTTGAAATTACTACCGTATTTAATTGCGTACGTTACTACCAGCGGAAGAATGCAGGGAGAATAAGAGTATAATTAACCTCGGCCCTCATTCCGCGAGATCTACGTTCCCATTCAGCCCCGACAGACCTGTACCTCCAATGGAACCACCTCGGTAACCCTTTAAACTCCGAAAACACACCAGTAAATTTCGCAACGGTAACGAGAATCAGCATCGGCCTGTACAGGTTTCGAATCGCGCTCGTACATTGGCCGCGCGGTTAAAAGGAGAAGTTGGGTGCTGCTCGGCCGCATAATGACCCAGTCTCGTGCGGCAATAAAGTCACACGTTCGAGCGTGAAATCTGGCGAAATTAATGCCACGATAAATTACACAGTCCTCCGTGGCTACCACTGTTTATTCTCCAGCGCGCGGCCGAAATCGCGCGCGACGAGCAGCGGGTTCCGTTTTCCGATTAAAGTCGCATAAGCGACGCAAACGATCCGCGAAGATGCGACGCCGGAGCGAAATCGGCGCGAAGTCGATCTCACGGAACTGGTTCGGCAATGGGATCTTGAATCAAATCGGCGATGATTAATACGGCGCGATTGGACGCCGCCAGTCCGCGGCCGGCGTCCACCGGATGTAATGCGCGGCCTGGAATCGCATAATAAATGTAGATATTTCCGATTACAAATTGAAACATCCGCCGACAGGTAGTCCAGAACTGGGTCCTGGCAGACGGCGTTCCCTCGGCCGTGTGGCGTGATTGATTTATCGTGCCCGGCGATCGGGGGAAAAGTAAACCGGTTCCGTTGACGAAACGCACGGGGCAGCGTCGTCTGGAAAAAAGCACGGTTCCGAACGCCGGGCGAAAAGCGAACGCGTGTCGAACTTGGTTGGAATCGTGTATAGGCCACGCAGTATCAGCGGTTACTCGTTAAAATTTATAGGAATCGGTTTGTTCTCGGGGCTCCGGCCGCGAGGTTTACGGCGCGGCCGACTAAATTGCTAATTTTGACAAAGAGCTTCTTTCGATCTTGACTCTGTCCGTGTTTTGCAAATTGCGGGGAGGTGTTAGCGAAAGAAATTTAATAACAGCTTAGGAACACTCGATAATGCTGAGAGATACGTTCGAGTCTCGTTGCAGAGCTCGCTTTATTGGTTTAATTTTATTTACAACATTTTTTGCTCAACTACGACGCGTTTGGATAATAAAACTGGCTCGTTTCATTATTTCCAGACTCGTCTTGGAAGTTATTCGAACGCGATTTCCTCGTTTATTGGTTTGCGAATCTCGCTGTCAAGATTTCGTCTTATTATCAGGTTCATACGTCTCCCAGTGCATTAAAGTATTAATCACTCCTGGGTAAGCTCTTCAGCCAAGACGTTCAGCGAATGAATCTTTCCGAAGGTATATTAATCGACGTACCATATGCAAATTCCTCTAATCCCACGAGTTCCGGATAGATTAACATCACTGAACAGCGACACTCGCCGATAGAATAAAATTCAGGAGTCTGCGGGAAGAAAGATGCTCGCGAACCGTAGCAAAGCGGTTCTCGCGGGAAAAATGTGAATATTTCCAAGCGAAAGGTAGTTGAAAAATGCTAAATTGATTCGTTCGTCCGATGTAAACCAGAGAGAATTTTTGCGATACCTGCTATTATAAAGTGAGTAATAGGCGCAACGCCCAGCTAATATAGCTGTCCAGCGAATTGATTATTTCTCTTCGTCGATTACTGCTGACATCACCGCGGTGTCTGTGTTCGCGATTATTCTAATCGAGGGTGAAGGAACCCTCGGAACGTTCGGTATGGAAACAACCGGAAATCTCGTTCCACGAGAGAATTCGAAATCGCGCGCGCATCGCGAGATCGCCGATACTCCAGCGTTTCGCGAATTTCCGGGAATTTTTGCGAATTCGTATCCGCGCGATGCAGGTGCAAAAAAAAAACAGAAAAATTCGTTACGCGTGCGCTGCAGGCGTGCACGGAGTGTCCAATTTGAGCGAAACCGGTTCGTGGATCCTAACTTCGAAACGTTACGTTCAATCAAGTTTACGACGTATCGATTACCATCGAGAGAGAGCCACGAATCGATTTTGCCGTCTAAAGATGGCAAACGGCAATCGAATTGACTATCTCGCACACGAGCATGAAACGATCAGCGCGTCGCGTACGATGAGCAAACAAGAGGAATTTCATAATCGACCAATTACGATTCCACCACTGAAAGAAACCTGTGAAACTTCCACAAATACATCCGATATATTCCCTCTGTGGACCGAGGAATCGCGAATACGCAACCACGCGAATCGTCCGGAGCCTAATCCGATGTAGGATAGGATTAAAGAAGAAATCAAAGCGATTACAAACTAGCAGGTCGAGAGTAGCGAATTAAAAGCGCAGCTTGGACTAAGCAGATCGGATAAGCAGATAAGCAGAGGCTGGCCGTTAACAGGCATAACGGGAGGAGGGATGAAAACGCAGCCACGTCGGAGAAACCCAGGGATCAACGATATTCCTCATCGATCATCGAACGGAGAGAAACCCTGCGAGGCCCATCAGCGAGTCCCAAAGCGACCACTCGCCGACACGCTTCCGAAGCGGCCTGCACGCTCGGCCGGCAATTAACTTCCAGCATCGCGGAGCGCATGCTCGGTAATGGGCGACCGGGCCGATAGCGAGCGCGATTAACGGGATAGCGAGCCAGCTCTGGAAGACCAAATTGGGAATCGTCCGCGCGTAGGAGTTTCGAAGAACGCCGGCGTCTCGGCGATCCCGGCTCGTCCGCTTCTCGTTCCGCGGTTTTACGACGCCGGCCGTCGTTTCCCGCCGCGCGTCCGCTTCTTCTGCCCGGCGCGTCGCATTCCGCGCTAATTGCGAAATGCGACTGCGTTTCTGATGATCGCCAGGCGAATTTACATGGTCGAAGCTTAGTCATCGTTGGCTCGCTCGCTCCGCTGCCTTCGTTTCTCGCGGATTCAAGCGGAGCCGGTGCTCGGTCTCGCGCGTGCGTCTACCTCTGGAGGAGCGCAGAATCCGGCGCTGGATTCGCAGGGTCGTGGGAAACGTTCACCTCCGTTCGGACGATTCGCTCGCCTCGCAATCACCGCGAGGCCTCCGACAGTCGATCTTATCTCGCTCGGATTATCAAGTCGTCCGTGTGCTCGCTCGCGCTCGCTTGCGCGCGCGCGCGTGCGCCAGCGGCTGTCTGCCAGCAACCGAGAGCCAGCCGTGGAAAAATGTTAAATTGATTTCTAAGACGGTGGCCTGCTGCGGTGATGCGGCTGTGATACGTCGTTTCCACGAACAGAACGGCGCTTGTAATTACGTTTTTTGTAATCCCTCGTTCGAGAGTCTGGCCGACGGCGTCGCGCGTCCTCGAGCCGCGTGATTCGGCTGGGAAATCGACGCGGAGAGCCGGCGCCGTTTGACGACCGGCGCGTCGCTGACAGGATATGACAAGTAAACCCTCCTTGGCACCCGGTAATTAAATTCGAGAGCCGCTTCGTGCGAAATAAACGCGAATTGAATAGGCAGCGATCGTAAAGGCTGTTTGGAGAAGATCGAGAGGAATGCAGGAAGGTAACGAAAGATTTCATCTGCGAATAAAACGTGTGGTAATATGATAAAGACAGATGGTTCATTAAAAATTTGGAAAAAGCGTCGGTAATATCTTGCAACCTCCAACATAATTTCGATGATCCCTTCAACTCGTCTCTTTTCTCCGAAACAAAATAAATCCCAATGGGTGATGCCGACGAGATAAAGATTCATCTTACAAACGTGAGAGTTTCGGGACTGATGGGTCAGTCGTCGGCGAATTGAATCTCGAGATTGCTTTGCCGCAAAGGTGGAAAAAAGTCGCTTCGAGCCTCGTTCATTAATTGTTCGTAGACCATGCTCGCGCAGAGGTACCCATAGCGCGTTATGGGGTGATTAATGTAAAACGATCGCGCAGGCGGGAACGCAGCCATCGGTCCCAGGACATCGAGCGTTGGGCGAACGGGAAGAGGGGAAATATTATATTGTAACGCGGCGTGTAATTTATTAGGCGATTCTGATTTATGTTAATTCGCACGATAAATATCGGACCATTAATCCGGCCCGGGGATCGTTTATTTTTCAATTACGCTTGCCTGGCGGCTTGACCGATTCACGAGAATGAAACGCGGCTCGCATTATGAAGCCCGTAGACGCGAGCGCGCGCTCAGCGCGTTCCCGCGCACGACCGTGCGGCCCGCAAATTTCCGTGGATAGCGAGCCTGTCGTAATAATATACAATTAACCGAAATTAGGTACCGCGTTACGATAAGCTTTGCCTTTTCATTTACGGCCGCCTCGATGCAGCTGTAAACGGACTGCTCCGCTCATCGCGGTGAAAGAAGAGACGGAGTCTCTATGATCGGATTCATAGGGAAAGGAGAAAATAAGAAACGAAGAACCCGAGATGAACTCGATTACGGAGGATACTGGATGCTCGTTACGTTTCCGACGTTGCAAGAAATTTTCGCGTTAACCGGATTATTCGTCGCGGTTTCATTTCGCGTGAAATTTCAAGCGACGGAAGCGGGAATTAACGAGCCTGCCTCGGAACATAAATCATCGATACCCAGGCTTCCGTGTAATTAGTTTTGTATATTAACAATTTATCGAACGCTGCTTGGCCTCGATTAATCCGGTGATTACGGAATTCCGTTATTTCCCGCTGATATATCTTGCGTTAAACCTTTGCTTTCTNAGAACCTCGATGCAGCTGTAAACGGACTGCTCCGCTCATCGCGGTGAAAGAAGAGACGGAGTCTCTATGATCGGATTCATAGGGAAAGGAGAAAATAAGAAACGAAGAACCCGAGATGAACTCGATTACGGAGGATACTGGATGCTCGTTACGTTTCCGACGTTGCAAGAAATTTTCGCGTTAACCGGATTATTCGTCGCGGTTTCATTTCGCGTGAAATTTCAAGCGACGGAAGCGGGAATTAACGAGCCTGCCTCGGAACATAAATCATCGATACCCAGGCTTCCGTGTAATTAGTTTTGTATATTAACAATTTATCGAACGCTGCTTGGCCTCGATTAATCCGGTGATTACGGAATTCCGTTATTTCCCGCTGATATATCTTGCGTTAAACCTTTGCTTTCTTGCAAATTGCGTGGCAGGAAGAGCCGCAGGAACAGTGTTTACGGGAAGGAACCTCTTTTTTATCGTGTTTTCCCGATCTAAGATCGCCAGTAATTACTATCTCAAATACTTTACCATTATAACAACCTCGAGATACATCACCGATCGGTATAATTCGCCCGAACTTAATTATTTCATGCATATTTTACAATGCGCGTAAACGCCAACCTTCATCTGCATATATTAATACGGATAATCTTGCGTAAAATACGTCGCTGCGAGTAATTCCAGCGACATCGGACCAAATTGCGAGGTCGAAAACTCTCTGCGATTGCTCGATCCACAAATTCGAACAACCCCCTCGAGAAATTAAATTACAGGAAAAATCACTCAAGACATCGCGAGTTTCGCGACTTCTGAACGATCTGCCAAGCGATTGCGATAACCGATCGCGATTAAAGCGAGGAAAAATATTAACATATTTAAAAATGCGAATATGCAGGATACTTTACATAAAATTACAACCGGATTAAAAGCCAGGCAGCGTCGTTAACGAGTCAATCAAAGTCTATCGACCCGCGATACTCGATAAGTCTCGGTAGCTTCGCGATCTGCTCTCTCGCAAGATCGCAAGAACCAGATTCATCGTTGCTACGCTGCCTAGCAAGAAAGGGAACAGGTCCGAAAGAAGGTGTCCGACTGTTTCCCAGGATTTCGACGCTGCGCGCCGTGCGACAGAGGCACGCAACCCGTCAGCGACGCCGGGCATAGCAAGATCCGCCGCGGCGATATCGCGCGATGCGTCGGGAAGCGCGTGGATCGCGAAATAAATTAGCGAGAGATCGGGACGCGAACGGGGCCGATCCGTAACAGAGACACGCGATTTCAAGGGACGTGGTCCGGTCGTGGCGTTTCCAGCGGACCGATTACCCTCGACGACAGCCAAAGGATTCGGAGAAGATGGCGACGGAGAGACGTCCGAGGAGAGAGGACCGGAGTGTCCTTGCCCCTCCGTGGCTTTCCGTCCCGTGTCTGCCAGAGAAAGAATCTCTCCCTCGAGGACGAGGACGAGGACGAGGACGACAGCGACGCGGCCGACGAAGAAGAGCGGCAAGAAGGCCGGAGCGTGTCGTCGGCCGATTCCACGCGATAACGTCGTTCCGGTTCTCGAAACCGGCGCGCCGGTTCGCGCGTGAAAGAACACGTTTGCGGGACGGCAATAAAATATTGGGCCGCGGGGCCCGTACACGCCGCGACGGCAATCTTTCCTAGAAAATTCAACCCGATGTTTTGCCCGATCCCGACATCTTTTCTCGCCAGTCACTCGCGCGATCGTCGCGCGAGCTTTAAATAGGCCGCGGATGGGCGTGTGCACCGAAACAATGGCCGAGGTGGACGACGGGGTTAACTACGCGATGCCATAGGTGTGTCTGGCAGGGTTCGTGACGACAATCCGTGTACCTCGGACTTTTCGACAGTCACGTGACCGATTGTGCCTTGGGAATGTCTAGGCAATTTGTCCGAGGCGAGCGAGCGAGGTGCAAAAGGAGAAAGAAGAAACGCGCAGGTGTCGGTGTAAGTACATTATGCGGGGGACAGGGCGGCGGTTGCGCGGAAGAAACGGGAACGGGACTCCAGGTATAATACCGACTTTTCGACCAGCGTTTGCACAATGCCAGAGCCACAAAAACTGTACTTAATGACGCTGGTTTTTGGAGGTGGAGACGGTCTCGGTATCCCCGAATCGTTTCAACGCGCGGCACTCGCGATTCGAAGTTACATTTCTGCTGAACACCTTGGCGAATTTGACTCGCAGAAGGATGAATCGCCGGTGTAAAACCCGTATTTGTTACGCGTTATAAATTATTCGTGCCTCTTACCATGCGTGTAATTAGCTCGGGGAGCAATCGAACGGGGAAAAAGTACGAGAGTTTGGGATTCGAGTAAGAAACGAAACCGGCTCGGCTGATTACCGTGCGATTGACTATGTTCATACAATGTACGAGCGAGAAAAACTGGAGCGAATGGTACCACGGCGCGAATGCCTTCGGGATCGGAAGTTCGACTTCCTGAGGTAAATTGATTTCACGGTAAAAATTCGTAATGAATTTCTTAAACGGCAAGCAGCCGCGATTGCCAGAGTACACCGCGGTTTTTCACCGGTCTCCGATGGTTCTTTCCTCGTTCCGCGGCGGCCTTAATATAGGACACGCTTTCGTCGAAGATAGGACACTTCCTGCCACGCCTTTTTCTTCCGTGAAGACGGCTGTTTAAAGAGAAGCGTATTTGCGTTACGCGGCAGTTTTTATCCCGTCGCGGCGCTGGCCGACGCGAACCAGCGAGCAGGTCGAGAGTAGCGA
>NIJG01000002.1:878914-891311 GCA_002201625.1 Euglossa dilemma
ATAGCTGTATCAATCGGCTGGCTGCTGCGTTCAAAATGGCCTAACTATCGGGCAACGACGATACTCGCGCGGCGTCGTTCTCCAATCTCGCGTTTAATTGGACGGTAAACGCGCCCATGCCACACACACGTCCTGATTGTGTGTTAATTTCGCTGTTTGCCGCACGAATGCCAGCGTTGCTCGAACGACGAGCTGGTTCGCCGAACGATCCGGGCCCTGGCCTGTCCGGATAATCAAAGAAGCGATTAACTTTTCCATTCTTTCCTTACCCTCTCCCGTGATTATTATTAATTGTTTAACTGCTCTGCCGTTTTTTGCTTCCCTTTGTTCGCGTTAATTGATTACCCGGTTCGTCAGCCCGCTCAGGCCCTAGCATCGATGATCCGAGGTAACCTCGTTTTCTTCCTGTTTCCCAATATCGCTTCGTTACCTCGATCTCCTGCCTTCCTCTTTTAAGACACCGAGGATTATCCGAATTAATTCGAGAACAAATCGCCTCGAATGATTCCGCGCGGAGGAAATGAATTTCGAGGGACGTAACGAATCGGTCGTGAGGCAAGCGATCGTTAGACGCGGACGTTTCTCGCAAGGGTTAATAAATATCTAACGAGGGAAATGAAAAGAATAAATTACGCGCTTTTTCAGACATTGCCGGGCTGCGGATTCCCTCTAATTAGTTATTTACACAACATCTGTTCCTCTTTGATGTGCTAACCGCGGCGGCGATGCTGTACTCGATGGTTTTTCAGCATCGTCGCGGGAAATAATATCGTCGGAACGGAACTGGTACCGCCGCGTCCCGACGCGAATTTATTCGCCGCGTCATTCGCGTTAATCATCGATGAAAAAAATCAGGGAGAAAACGTCTCGGATGACTCTATTTCCAACTGCGAGAAGTCGGGGAATCGAACGCGGTTGAGTAGTGCCGGGGGACAAGGCCGCGTTACCAGGCCGATCTTTTTATTCCGCTTCGGGATTAAACGTGTATTTTCGCGGCGGAGAGAAGCGCTAAAGGCGAGAAGGGAAGAAAAATGGACTTATCACGCTCTTTCCGCGCGGCCATCGAACAGAAACATCCCTTGCCAAGCAATTACATTCGCATTACGGCTTTCGTAAAACACCACCAATCTTTCCCTCCAATCTACACGCTTAACATAATCGTTATTTAATCATACACGACGATGCACGTCTGTTGCTCCTCTCGCAACCTACAATTTCCGCTAACAAACAGTTCACGGAATTCTCACCGGGAAGATCGGTATCTGCCGTCTGCGTTTGAGCGGTGCACGGGTCAGTAAATCGCGCGCCGCGACGTTTCGCGCCTCCGCGGCCAACAGAAACAGCTGCTTATGTGCCGTTAAACGTCACAGGGGCCGAGCAAAATCTTGGCTGATGCCGGTTACACGCGGCGGACCGCGTACCACCGCGTGCTCGGAAGTCACCGGGCACCGTGACTTCTTATCCGGGATCTCGGACGATGGTAACTGTTCATTTGTCGACGGCCAGACCAAGCGATAGGGAACGCGGCCGGCAATCCATCGACCTACTCGCAAGAACGGCGATAGTAACGACTTCCGGTACGTGGAAGCCAGCCTCTGCCGCGGCTGTCCTCCGCGATTTTTCGCGACGGAACGCGTATGCGACGTGGATCGATCGTTTCGAGACACGTGCGGGATGGACGGGTTTCTGGGATCCCGAGGACGAAGCTTCTCTCGTACTTTTCTCCCTGCAACGGGATACGCTTCAAACGGTTCGGCTGAAGATTGAATTTGCCCATTTGAAATTATTAACGTCGAATTTTCTAGCTTTAGTGGGATTTGCATGCAAGGGTTTCGCAGACGTTTAAATTCGACAATTTGGAAATATCAATGTCGAAATTTCTCGGTTTGGTGAGATTTATTAGCAGGGGTTTGACAGAAACTTAAATTTGCAGGTTTAAAATAATTTAAGTAGCGAAATTTGTAATTACCGATGATTCGACTGAATCTGACGTTCTGATAAATTATTGCAAATTTTGATCGAAAGATTTTCTACGAGGTAGTATATTCGTAGAGATTTAATTCGTCAATTTAGTATTAATGTCAAAATTTCTTACTTCCGTGGGATTTGCTTGGAAGGGTTTGATAGAGACTTAATTCGCCAATTTGGAATTATTAAGAATTGAATTCTATGATCGGTCCGAATTTATTTATGCAGAGTTTACTACCGAAGGTTTGATAGAGGTTTAAATTTGTGGGTTTGAAGGTAATCTCTCTTTGGGCTGACTAGCTAGAATCGTAAAAATCCAAATGCGCGATTTCTGACGCCCTGAATTTATTTTCCGTTCGCAGATCTTAAAGTTTTCTTTCGCATTCTACAAATTTCTCTTCGGTACTCAACTTCCTTCGTACCCAATTATCATATTAATTACCATTTAATGAACCATGCATATTTCATATCGTATTTGAGCGGAACTCAGTTTTCAAAGATCAAGTCATGTATCGGTACAGTTTAATTATCCTACACGATGTACCTTGCTTGAGAAGGAACACTATTGTTACCGCGAACAGGTTGAGAATAGATCTTAACTGGAAACTACTTTTCATTATTGTAATCTTATTAATACGACGTCGAACCACGTCAATCTCGACAAAGAGTACCGCGTCATAATTTTATCATCTCTACCCGCGTTTTTATCGACGCGGCTAATTGAATTTCAACTTCCTTAAGGTTTCTCGTAAACACGACGGCGCTGATAGTTCGATTACTACTTCCTCTCGAAGAACCGATCGAAGAACGTTGTCAGTTTTTGCGACACGGCGTCTAAGAAATCTCGTCGGCACGCTAGAGGAAATTTATGCGTCGCGAGAAGCGGAAAGCGGAGAAATAAAAATTTCTGCTACTGCGATCGTTATTCCACTCTTTATTGCTCTCTTCGCACGCTATAATGTTCGGCCAAGGACGACGAGACCGAGGATACGATTGAAAACGACGAGATAGCGGAAACTCCAGCGAGATGAACGACGCGTTGATTCGCCGAGGAAGTTATCCTGTTAAATTCAGACGAGGTCTGACAGCGATGTCACCGAAAAGCCGAGCAGGAAACAGGAAGTGACTGCTCCAGAATGTTTCGGTCCCGATGATACTGTTAACTCGGAAAATCAACTGGGAGAAGCAGTCTAAATCACCTAACGGTGACACATAACGGTGGATATAAAATCCTAACATCTTCTGCTTCAGGCGTTTGACCGTTACCCTTGCGAGTTTTACAGATGAGAAGTTTTACGATTCCTGTTCAGGATGTGTAAGGCACAGCGATAATGTCTTTCTTTGGGGAGAAAGTTAGAAAGTAAAATTCCAAGATTCTCCGCAACTCGTTTCTTCGAAACCGAATTTACGTTTTGTAATGAATAAATTAAGAATAATTATAGCACATCTTGTATGTCATAAGAATTATTTGCAAAAATTATTAACGCATTTCTGCAGAAATAATCTGTAATTTGCAAATTGTTAATTCGTTAATAACATCGAAGGGACACTGAATATTTAACTTTTAATTTTAGCTAAATTGTTTCTTGCGTAGTAGTTTACCAGTTTATGGTCAATTGTACATTTGCCTGATTTCATTTTCGCTCCGGACGAGTTCTCCGCCGCGGTCCTGTCGCTGAACGGAGCGCTGCGACATCGCTGCGCACGCTGCAAGACGCCGACCGTCATCGGAATTAAAAAATACGTAGAATATCGATGGCAAAACAAAGTACTATCAGAGGCATCTTATGGAGGGCCACTATACGTAGTACCTCAGTGGCATCATATGGAAGGCCACTATAGAGGCCGGTACTAGCGAAAGGGTTAAGATACAGATATTACAAAGCCAAAACAACATCACTCATTTGAACACTACTGTTTTTAAAACGGTATAACTTTGCTACTATTATTATATTGCAATATCATTTGATCTCAGTAATTAAAAGTGTGCACGTTAATAAATTATAAATACTCTGTTTGGAGACAAGCTTTATCATCGGAAACACCATTCAAGCAACGCGGGCTACAATGAGGGGTAGACGCGACTGCTGACGATCGGTCGCGTGCACCGTGCACTGCTTCATTGCGACGCACCATACTGCGGGAGTATATTAATTACATTATTAGTACATTTTTTGTTCGCATTATGTGATAATTGAAAACAGTATATTGTTATGCGATAATTTATTATTTAACAATTTGTTGACCCTTTCTTTTCTACGAGCGAGCTACAGTCACTCCGGATAAGATGCAGCGTTTCTGAACGTTCGGCAAGCGATTTTAATTCTTCCGCAAGCGCACACTTCTGGCGCAACGGCCCGTCCTGCGGGAGTACCGCGGCGGAGAACCCGCCCGTAGCGAAAGAGTTAAATTGGCAACAGTGAACATTTCTTTTTTTGAAGTTGGTAACACTAGAAATTTTTTTATAAGTTACAAACACTGAAATTTTTGTTAGGTTGGCAGCACTGAATTTTTTTTTTTTTGTTAAGTTGGCAGCACTGAAATATTCGCTTGCGGATGTGGTCGAGGATGCGGTTGCGATTGCGGTTGCGGTTGCGGATGAATATTGTCAGCTTTGGGTTGCGGTTGCGGATGAATATTGTTAGGTTGGGTTAGGTTTGGGTTGCGGTTGCGGATGAATATTGTTAGATTGGGTTGCCGTTGCGGATGCGGCTGCGCTTAAGTTGCGGTTGGGATTGCGGTTGCGGATGCGGTTGCGGTATATTATCCAGAGGCCGGAAAAGTATTGTCCAATGGCGGGAAAAGTATTGTCCAACGACGCGAAAATTATTGTCCAACGGTCCGAAAAGTATTGTCCAATGGCGGGAAAGGTATTGTCCAATGGAGGGAAAGGTATTGTCCAGTAGCTGGAAGAGTATTCCCAATGGCCTTAAAAGTATTGTCCAACGACCGGAAATGTATTGTCGGGTGGCTGGAAGAGTATCGTCCAATGACTGGAAAACTATTGTTCAATGAAGGGAAAAGTATTGTCCATTGGCGGGGAATATATTGTTCAATAGCGGGAAAAGTCTTGTTGAATGGTGGCAAAAGAATTGTGCAGGGCCTAAGAAGTATTGTCAAATGGTGCAAAAGTAGTTACCAAACCCTGGCGCCGTTAAGCGATTGCCGTCTGTGAAGTCGCAAAGGACTTGCAAACTTGCCCTGACTTACCGAGTCTAGCATTTCTGGGATTACTTACAAGAGGCTGCGATTCAGCCTGTGAACAATCATCGAGCTTCCTTTCCCTCTTCAACAGAAGCGTGGCTCCCGTAATTAATCGTTTCTATCGGTCGCTTCTCGTGTCTTACCGTCGCGATGACCGCTTTCTTTCTTCGCGCTACACCAGCCAGTTTTCTCGCCGCAATTTTCGTGTGCATCGATTCAACTGGCCGATATATAATCACGTTAACAATCGCATTATCGGCGAAGAATTAAAAATAAGGCTGCCAACCTAACAAAATGAATAAATCAGGACTGCCAACATAACAAAAAAATCAGGGCTGCCAACCTGACCTGACCACTGACGAATTAATTTATTAGGATTTATCGGTGCACATAACCAAAGTTAGTAAACTAACATCAGTGCCATCTATGATTTTGGACTCGAAGCTCTAGTTCAAGGGCTCCTCTTTTCTTTACTTACCTTACTTACCTTCCCTTCCATACTTACCTTTTATGTTTTTTTTTTCTTCATTCTTCTTAATTAACGTATAGCTTTTTTAGATATTGCCTATACTTTAATCATAATGTACCCAGGGAACATTGAAAATTGGCAAGAGATAGGAAATATCTTTAATTTTGTGCGTAGCTCTTTGCTTGGTATCGTTTTCCAAAGAAAAATCAATTTTGCTACGATTATCCTTCTTGATTTATGTTTGGGAAACGATACAAATTACCAGGTCTCACCACGTAGAGGTGGCTACGCATCGAGACCCACATTTACACGCATCCTAATAGGTCATCCTACTAGCCCTATCCCTATCAGATATACCCTAATCTAACTTAGAGCACGGAATTATCGAGTATACGAGAGTACGTAGCGTATGCTAATTATTGGTACTTAAGAATGAACGCTATTATAGCGAGAATAAATTATGTTCTCTGGAAGAGAAGAGAGAATAAGTGGAGAAGGATAGAGAATTTATCATTACGCCACTAAGTTAAGTAGCTTATTAAGTAGCTTAGGTGTTACCTGTTGGAAGTCAAACCAACAATTGACCGTAACAGAGGCACGTCGTCATTTATATAGCCCTTATCGGTCGAACATCCACGGAAATTTTCGAACCTTACCAATTCCATTAATTGTTATTTTTCCGCCGTGATTTTTTTTTTGTTATTTTTCCGCCACGATTTTTTTTTTTATTAGGTTGGTAGCCCTGGACAAAATAAATATTCGATCCTCGGTGTTTCGGCGTTACCGTCGTGTTTATCTCGATCTAATCGTTCACGCAGATACCGCAAATGTCCATTTTTCAAAAAAAAATTTTTTCTTTTTTTTTTAATTGGCAATACTGGAAAAAATAAATATTCGATTCTCGGTGTTTCGTCGTTACCGTCGAGTTCATCTCGATCTATTCGTTCGCGCAGATACCGCAAATGTTGTCTAACTCTTCACTGTCTGATTACAAGTGAAGCTGACGGATTTGGCAGGAATCAATTTCGAACTGGACAAGGCCTCGGAACAACGAGTCCTCTAAAATCTCCATCGCGACATCTACACCGGTAATTGAGAACAAAATACACATTTCGTCTTGAGATTTTACACCTGTCAGTGTCCAAACATTTTCATCGTATACTCTCACTTCGATAACAAATATAATTATTACATTCCGCGGTATCGTAACATTTTACGTTATCCGATGGAACCAAAGCCTACTCTGCGTTGAAATTTTTAAAACACGGGAAGGGAAAGAAAGTTTTTGGAAAACTGGTGATTCTTCAGATCAAATACACCAATAGAGTAAATACGAACACGGTGCAGTCGTGGATGCGAATGAACGCGAGTGGAAGATGACCGAAAGCGTTAGAGGGACGACAATGGTATCGTCGAGTGATCGATCCGCCGTTTTCTCCGCGGAGAAAACCGTAGGCGTTGATTGAGTGGACGCGAGCGGTCGTAGCCGGTCGTTTTTCTTTCGCGGCTCGGAATGCCAGGATCCCGTAACGCGGGCAAGAAGCCCGGCGGATCGGTCCCCGTGGCTAGTTGACACGATGACTTCCACGGTGGTTCCATGGTGTTCGCCTACTAACGATACAATCAACGTATCGCCGATCCTCGCGGTTGTTATCATAATTAACGGCCGTTCGCTTAATTGACTTCTGCCGTACAATTAACGACCTTGGTGAATTTTATTACTCGATAATCGCTCGTCCGTGAACGCTCCGCGGGACGGCCGGTTCGGAACGTGCGTCCGCGTCTAATCCGTGTCCGTTTCCAGAACCAGTATTACGGCACAACTGGCAACGTTACACAATGACGGGATGATGGTACGTGGGATCGTGAACGAAACGATCGTAAATTACAGCCGGAGGAACGGGCGGGCGGCCGATTGCCGATTTCGGCCCGAACGGAAGCCTAATTGCGAGCGAGGCAAAAACATCCTAGTCGCTGCTAATTGCTACCTGGCGAGCGTATCACGGGAGAAGGAATGTAAATCACCAGAGGTCTCTCTCCCATGGTGGCAAATAAATTATTCCACGTGTAACGGTCGCTGATCGGCTGCTTCTTTATTTAATCGGCCGATTCGACTGATCTCCCTTATCGTCGGATACCTCCTCGATAATCTCCCCTTTCCCACTCTACTGTCCGCGTTTATCGCGCGGTTTAGATCAAACGCCGCTCTCGGGTGTAATTCGCGCGAGTGCTCGGTTGATAAGTCCGTCTAAATTACGGGGAAGAGCGTATGGTAAAAAGGCCCGCACGATTTTATGCAGCCGTGCAATCTCATTTGTGCCAGCACTCGGGGGTTTCTTCTCTAAATCTGATATTCTTCGAATCGCTACAATGAGGCGTTCCGTCGTTAATACCGGTTGAAAACCTTTCGCAAAAAGGCATAGCGGTAAGAAGTTAATTAACGCATGACGTGCCTGGAATAGTTTACGGGCTACTTAGGATCATCGAGCCAGACGAATTACCACGATCCAGACCTCGAAAAACCGTACATTAATACCTCCCGTTCGTTTCTACAAAACACTTAATTCGCTCCATAAATTCATCCAGTCGTCTCTATCTTCGAGCACCAGTCATACTCCTTTGGACAAAAAGCTATCATCAAAACGTGGCCTACCACCACAATGCAGTCTCATTCTGCCGACTGTCGGTGCTTGGCTGTAGCTCCAACGGTTCACCGGTTTCTCTGACATCTGGCAACTAGATTCCAATCGATCGCCGGCCCCGTCGTTTTGCAATAATTACAGCCACAAACGGGTAAGATAACTCGATAACAATCCGCCGCGAAGGTCTAACAGTACAGGAGACAGGCCGCTGCATAGGAATCACTCGGACGACACCGTTGCCCGACGTTGAAATCGAGCATCGGTATCGCGGGATCGCGTCGTGATCGTGACCGAGGAAAAAATCCTGGTACCGTTCTCTACCAGAGGTCTCCTGGTGATTGACTCGAGAATTGATGTTGCAACCGAGAGAGAAGTCGCTTTGTACCGATCCGAGCACCGCAGTTCTTATTTCTCGTAGATTCCAAGGGATTCGAGTATCCGCAAAGGATCCTGAATGGAATCGTTTTTCCAGCTGACTATCTCGTCTTTCTTCTCCAATTCTTTTATCTTTCTTCCGTATATAATGGACGATGATATTCGCTATACGAAATTTGTATAACGGACGACATATCGGGACCGATGGAAATACGTTTCGCGTTCCGCTTGCACGCGTGGAAACGAAAGAAATGGCAGGCGAAAAATCGCGGCGTTTATTGGTTTCCGGATTTCATCCGCGACGCGACTGCAAACGAATCGAATTCGGCGCGGAATGTGGAACGCTGGGAGATCGCATTCTGGTGCTGCTTTCTTCGAGGAACGCGGATTATTGCTCTCGCTTTACGCTTCGCTCCGGTTCTTAAAATTCATTATACGTCGGTTAAACGGGAGGAAAAAAGTGAATGGCGGAAATTAAACGGCGAATATCGTATCTTAATTGTAATCTGTAATTTAATAACTTAATAACACGCAATGCCTGTCGGTGTTGATAAATATTTATAAAGCCAATTTCGGCTCTCAACCTCTTGGGTATGTTTCCGATAAGGGGACGACGATTCGCTTAATTCCAGTTCAGAGTAATCCTTGCCGGATTTTAGAGGATGAACGTAGAGAGAGTGAGAGAGAGAAAGAGAGAGAGAGAGAGAGAGAGAGAGAGAGAGTGGGCTATGAGTCTCGTTTAAGGCGAATTAGCCGATTCTCTTATTTTCCCCGGCGGTCGATATTTTTAACGACCGATTATTGCTACAAGATATTAAGAGGGCATCGATAAAAGCGTTATGAACCGAGCGCCGTGGCTGGAAGAGGGAAAAATGCCTTAATGAATATATGGGATGTTAAAAAAGTTGTAAGCATAAAATGTACCGGTTAAAAGGATTCATCGAGGGGAAAATAAAAATGCTTTAATGTATGCCCCGGAACTAACCGGTTTAAGAGGTATTCGAGTTTTTGGCCTGCGAGCCAATCACCTGTTGTACGCCTCGGCCTTAATCCCATTCATTTTTTCCCCCCGTCCTTCGTGCCATTCACGACAAACGCGCGGAAAAAGCTGGATCGTTTAACCGAAAAGGAAACGAAAGTTATCGTTACCGCGGGTAATCGTCGCTTTTCGTTCCCCTCGGAACCCCGGCTTTGGGATTCGCTGTGAATCGCGATTACCAGGTGAATCGAACCGATCATCCTTGTTCACCAGCCAGACAGATTCACGGCGCGGTTTCCTGGGCACCTCGCTGTGGTATTTCTGTCTATGACGAAATACAGCCATTATCATGCGACCGGGTAATGGTCGTGTTCGGAGCACCGTGGCCGGCTCGAATGTTCCTTAAAGAACCTTTAATTATCGCGGCGGAAAAATATCGTCGCCCGGCGAAATAACACGTGGTACCCTCCAATTCATCTAACCGCGGCAATCTTCGAAAATATTTCACTTCCAGGTATTCTCCGTTCGCTTAATCACTCGCAGGCTACACACGCCACGGTGCCGCGATCCTTAACGCCGATGTTCCAACATGACGAGACACGTGGTCAGAGGTCGGTGTACCGTGTGTCCCGATCCTCGCAGAGCTGACAGAACGCTGACCCGTGTTGCCGATAATAGACTCGTTTCCACCGCAGTTGGTACAAAAGACGCGAGTATAGTCTCGCCGTGGTCTACGCGTTTCCAAAGAGACCAGCACGCGGTCGAGAGCCGGCCGAAGGAGCTGCCGATGAGTATACAGCCTTGAATATCGCGCGAAAGGATGTTGCTCGATCAAAGTCAGAGGCCAGACACGCCGAGAAGTGGGTTAATTTCGCGTCTGAAAGTCGTATCGAACTTTTTCGCCGACAACGTTGCGTGATCCGCGGTTGTTACGCCCGGTTCCAGCTACCCCGAGTTGGCACATTCTCTCCGAGCTGTGTACTTACCTTCTTCATAGCCACTCCGGTGTATGCTTTTCGACGTCAAATAAAGTACCCGGACGAATGGGTCTAATCAACCGTAACCGCGAACACTTGTCCGATCCTCCCGCGAAGATCTCGCATAATCGCTTCTTAATATTCCGCGGCCGCCTCCTTCGGTGTTTGGAGACAAGTCGCGAGTCTATTTACACGTCGAAATTCTACGCTCTTCCATTCTCTTAACCTCTTAGTCATTCCTAACAGTATTCTACGATTCCAGGAAACTTACGAGACAAAATGATCGACGTACGTCTTGAAATATCCGATCGAGATTTCATCCGTTCAGAGCGTCGTGAACGCGATTTTTAACGCTCGAGAAGATACGGAGAAACGAACCCGTTCGTCCGTTTCCTCGTTTAGATCCACGCGAAGCTCGTTTCCACGGTGTGCTGAGATCGCAAGCACGGTCAGAAAATTCCAGACGAAACGCAGGAAACACGGTGCGTGCAATCCTGTCGCGTGTCTCGGTTCGCGACGCAACGTCGGCCGATTTAACGATCGCACTAATGATTGTCCACCCTTGGTGCGTGTGCACGGGCCTTTTTCTTTTGTCGTGCTCACAATACCAGCTAATCACGTCGCTGCTTGTGACGTGCATCGCGTATGGAAAGCACGGAAAGCTTGCCTTTTTCACCAGTCACTCACGAGGGCCCGGCCACTGACATCTCCGTTCACCACGCGGCCATTCGTTACTCGCTAGCGAGTCCTCGCCATTGATTTCACAATGCCCAATAATTATGCGCGAACCAGCTTTGTCATCGAGACTCTTCTGGCCTCCTCGAGGATCCTCGAGGGCGCAGACGCGCGAGTCTTCGGTCTGATGTCTCAATGAGAGTCATCGAAGAGGTATCGCCGATAACGACGCGTCCGCGTCCGTCTTATTGCTAATTGACGCACAACGGCGGGCTAATTAATCGAGCGAGGAGCCGAGGTTGGAATTGGAACTATTTTATTGTCTTATCGGCGAGCGTGCCGGCGCTAAGGCCGTTTTGAGAGCTTGTTAAGCATTCGCGGAACAGGTTCTCGCGCGGGATCGTTTATCTGTGGTATTGTGAGAGAGTCGCCGTACCGTGTGACAGGAGAAAATGGTCTGTTATTTTATGACTTTCGTTTGTTAGCGCTGCGAGAATGAGTAATTGCATCGAAGAATTCGGCTTTACCGTAATTAATGCTCCGCGTGGCCGTCCTCTCTCGTTTGAATAGCGACGAACATTTAGCGGATGACTGGTGAATAATTTTGTAATAAACTCATTTAGTATCTGCCGTCGCGGCATTCTTGTTGTTTCGTTCGAAGCTACGTTTGATCGATATGTTTAATTGCCACGCGAGATTAATGGACGCAGTCGGCCACGGATTTTTATCGGCTAAAGCTGCCATATTTAGCGGTGCTTAAAATAAACTCTAATAACGAGCTTTCATACGTAATGCCACGTTGCCGTCCGTGTTATCGATATCGCGATTTATTTCCGAACTCTCGTAACAGGGAAGAATCCCGTTTAAATCCGTGGAAATGGCCGATTATCGCGACGAAGTTACCGGACCCCGCGCCTTTGATAAAAGGCACAGCGATATCTGGATAATTGCCTGGCAAAAATAGCCGAGTCTTCGTCATATTTTTCCAATGACCACTCGTACGATCCGAGAGATTAAGAGCCTTCTCGCGGTTGGTTTCCGGGTCACGCGAGTCTCGCACTCAGCGGGATGAGAAACGGGATTTCCGTGCTGGTAGAAAACGAAACAG
>NIJG01000002.1:891449-945266 GCA_002201625.1 Euglossa dilemma
TAACTAATACCAGCGTCGCGGCTCGATCAGCCTCGCTCGACGAACTTTCGCGAATAGCTAGAGATATTCGAGGAATACCGTAAATATCGCGAAAGGAGAGTCGGCCGAGAACGGGTTCGTCCTGGAAATAACTCGGTAGAACGTTAATCCTTGACAGAGTCGGTTGGTTGATTGCGCGGATGGACGAGAGGGAGAGAGGGATCAGGAGAGACGAGACGATCGGGTTCGACAGAACGAAACAGCGGCGCGGAATGAAAGAGCGGAAGGCTCGTGGGCTTGGCCGGCTGTTTGCGTCTTTTTAAGCGTTTAACGGATCGTAGAAATTTATGGGGGGATTATAATATCGCCAGCCAACGCGGAGATAAATGTCGGCGCGGTATCGCGGCGTGGCGAACGGGCAGAAAAATGGCCGCGACAGGAATAATAAAAGCGAACGCAGCGCGCTCCAGCGGCGGCCTTTCGCTTTCGTTCGGCATCCTGGACGGCCGGCGAGGGTCGAGGATGGTGGATCGAGGTTAAAAGTAGCACGCGAGTCCGGTCCCGGGATGAGGAACGATCCGAGGACCGGTGGTGTTCATCGACGCGTCGTTAGGGGTTGATCGGGACGAGCTTGCTCGGAGATGGAACCCGGGGCGTAGGATCGGAGGAACGCGTTGCAATAATTTAGAAGGGACGTAAGATATTCATGGTTCCGTTTTTATCTCCGGAGGAAAAATGTGAAATCTGAATAAAGTAAGAAATATGAGATGCACAACGTGGAAATAAACGTGGCCCGTTACTGAATACTACAGAGGGATGCTGTACCGCCATAAATAACTCCCGGGGGCAGCACCGGCGCTAATATTTTCTTATGAAAACCTATTTCTGCGCGCCGAAGTTCAAGGAGGATCGTTGCTAACGAAACAGCCAAGGACTCCGCTACGAGAAAGAGATTGCGAGGATTTTTCGCATTCGCTGCGCGAAATAATTCTGCCGCTGCAATACGGGGGCAGGGAGTAATTAACTTTATCGCCGTTGTCGCGGATAATTCAGGCGGGAATTAAGCGCCGCCGAATCTCTATAATTAGCCAACGAGGATAGAGTAGCGGCCACAAATGGGAGGAAATTCTAACGAAACCGGGAATTCGTATTCCTCGACGCATTAGGGATAATGAAATGCGGCGTGGAACGTCTACTTGGCCTAATAACTCCGGAACGCGGTGGAAAAGCCTCGCGAACGTATCGTTGAAAGATTCGCGAGAAAGAAACGCGAAATTATAGCGTAATAACTCTTCGCGAACGCCTGTCTGCGGGTGGCGAAGCTTTTTCGTTCTGCTATCTCGAAGCTTTGCTCTATTTTTATATTCTTCTAACTAACTGCACTTATATTTCTGTCAAATTAATTTATCGCGTATCATACGGTTCCCGCGTTCGAATTAAGCTGAAATTTCAAGCTTGATCGAACGTAAAACCACATCTCGAAGAGATAGTCTCGCAAATATTTCCGCGATTCCGATCGAAATTTCCTTCGACGCGTAAACGTTAGTATAAGAAAATTTTGTCGCGACAAATATGAAGTTACACGCAGAGAATAATCTACGCTCCAGATGTTGCGTCCTCGATAATCTAGTCATTCCACTCTCTCGATCCAGATGACGTCCTGATCTAATCCGGTGCAGTGCATCAGCCTACTCGCTGGAACGGATGGAATCTCGCGGGCTGCAGGCACGGCCGGTGAACGGACACATGTAATTCGGTGAACCCGGGTACGCCCGGCGAGAAACGCGTTAGATAAGTCTGGTAATAGCCGCCAACGGGCGACTGTTTGCAGGCGGACGCGAATAGCAAACTCTCGTATGCCGATTGAAGCTGCCGCGAGGTCCGCGCGGGAAACACGAGGGATTTACGAGTCGGCCAATCTCGCGCCTCGATCCTGATTCCAGAGATTTCTCGCAGGATAATCGCTCGCGGGTATCAATTTTCGCGCGTCCATCGATTACTCCCCGCGATAGCGGATTTTTCTCCCTCGCCTACGGAGGGTCCAGTTTGCGTCGTGTCGCACGCGGCTTCTCTCGCGTGAAATCTCACTCAGAAGTGACTTATGAGTACCGCGAGCCGTGCAATTTCTCGCCGTTAGCTAGGGGCGTCGATTTCGTTTCTTCTCGGATGAACGTTAACGCGATCGATAGTCCCGCGGAGGACTGGGATTTGAGAGGTTAATAATTCCGTTGTTTACGAGCCAGCTCGAGGAGATACAGTTGTCAATGCTTCGCGGAAGCATGGGTGATCTCTCGAACGGGACCTCGCGGTTATGGACGTTCCCGAGTCGATACGATTTTAACGAGGAGGTAATTACGCCGCGGAAATTGAGTAACGAGCGACATCGGCGCGCAATTACGGCGATATGGATGACTCCGGTGGAGAATTTCCTATAAAGACGTCTCATCTTTCCTTGTCCGAGGACATTGAGATCAAGGCTGGTCAACGAATTCGGGTCACCGCGAATTTCCCTTGATCGATGCGCCGTTCCGCTCGTTTATCTCCGAACGAAAGTAGGCGTCGTTTGCTTCTGGAAGAAACGACGTCCGATACGTTACTGCGGAAAGTGGTTTTAAAGGCTCGTGACTCCCCTCGGCCGAGAATAATTTATTACCGATTCCGTGACACAGGGCGTAATTTACGCGAATATTATAAAAATGACCGGGAGACTCCGGTTAATTTTATCCGAACCCTCTTCCGCTCCCGTGTCAAACGAGCAAACCGAGATTCCGTCTCCCGATTACTCGCTCCGTTCTCCTGTTCGTTAATCCGGCGCGATCGCCAGCATCGATTCTCCGAAAGTTCCTTGGCCTTCTAAGCCTTCCTAACGAACGCGAAGAAGCACGGAGCAGGAGCACGATCGTCAAGTATATCGCGCACGCTTTCCAGGTGTCGTATATAGCCCCGGCGTACACGTGTCGCGTGTATACATAAGGGGACGCTTTGGAAACTATCAGCGCGAGCTGGGCCTCGAATGGAGAGAAGGCAGGAACGCGGCTGGAATACAAATGGAATCGCTATTCAGCGGATACGCGTATCGAGCACCGAATGTCCCGGCGTCGAGACGGGGAACGCCGCACGACCCGCGTATCCCATGTACGGATTCGCGTTATTGTTTCCCTCTAACGTGGTACATGGATCGCGGAACGGTGTATCAACATGCGGACGTACAAACGAGCACGTCGATTCTTCTTTGATCGAGTAAAAGAACGGAAGGCGCAGCGCGTCGCCTATTCCGACTGCGTGTTCTCTCCAGCTGCGGATCCACGATACGGCATTGTATCGCGTTGCTTTATGGCACTGCGAGCTACGGTGTTGCAGATCCTTCGTCAGATACGCCTCTTGCTAGCCTCCTTGTTTTCTTTCGAATTAACTCCGACGGAAATTCGGGGTTCGAAATTCGAGGAACGGTCCTCGTGAAATCGAGGACGTAGAGGCGTTTTGAATTGAAAGATCGAGGATGATTTTCGGCGGATTTTGGGAGAAATAGGATCGGTTATCGGAGAGGATGATAAAGATTTTAGTTATCAGTCGAGTATAATGATAACTTGAAATGTCAAGCGAAACTCTGGTTCTGGTTCCGCGCAAGTACTACCCTATTCAGCGATAATCCGCGCACGCATCTTCCACGTGATATATACCAACACCCGCTTTTCTTTCTTCCTGTTTTATCTTCCCTTTCATTCGCCGTAGATAAACTATGCAGCCGGTGCGAGCGCATTTTCTTCTTTTGCTCCTCGCCCATGTCTCAATCTCGCGTGCCTGTGTGCCCGGTTCTTCCATACTTTGCCCGAGATACTCGCTGTAAACGGTTACCACGGCGAAGTTTACGATGATTATATACCCTCGAAATTTTTCTCGCTCCATCTCGGCTATCGTTTCATCGAGACAACGTTAGATAACGAGTAACCGAAGAGATTGGAACGAGAGAGGATGAGAATGATCGCAGCGATATCGGACTTGTTCCTCGGCCGACCAGTGAAATTTCCACGAAATTTCCGATCTTGTCATTTGACCATAACGGGTGACAGAATGGAGGACCGACGATTCCGTGGAAGATTGCGCAGTGGTCGTAGGGTTAAGTATAACGTCGCGGTGGCAGCGGCGAGACCCGTAAGAAACCAAGCAAACTGAAGCATCCCTTTCACTTTCTGCCCAACAAAAGAACTCCATCCGCCTCGTCCTCCTTAACCGGCGGACCCAAAGGCCACGCGAGAGTGTACATTCTAATATCTAAAGATCACTGCGTATCCGGTTGAAAAGGAATACCAAACGGATCCGTTGCATCGCGAATAAATAGTCACGAAACCGCTATTATCGCAATTTTCCAGCGGATCCGCGGCAAAAGGCCACCTGCGTAAAGCCAACAGAACCATCTGGAAATACAAAACAGGGAGTGCAAACATCCTTCGTGCCCCTGGACGATCGCTCAGGGGATAAGCCCCGTCTTCGCGTACGGATCGCGGACGCATTCGACAACTCGGGTTTGCATTTGCTCGCGTACTCGCGTATTATATCTATCGCGAAATTGTCCGCTTTCCCGGGACACCGATAATCATTCGGCCGTGTTCCGCGATAATAGCCGCGCTGAAACGCGCAGCCGGTAATAAGTATACGTTCAGACGGACGGCGTTATTTACCAAACGTGCATTTTTCCCGCGGCCGAGCCGTAGAACGCCTGTGCAGGCGTTGCACATCTCGGCGAGGAGGAATTTAATATTTCCGCGATAAGTTTTCGTCGCGGGGGAATGGACGAGGGAAAAATTGGAGGGCAGCTTTACGTTGCAGTTTCGCCAGCGGCGCCATTTCTCACCGGGCGAAACGCGGAACAGTTTCGGTAAGAATGTTCCCCGGATGCGGTGGAACAGCCACGATATACGCGATGCTCGTTGCGCTTTGTTTAAAACGCGGGAAAGAGTACGGAACGATCGTTCTTCCTTCGCCTAGGCTGGATTTACCACGAGCACGGTGGCTGTCATTGATCCGCGAATGAAATACCGTACTTTGGTAGTTAACCTGTTAATGGTGCCATGCGAGATAACTTGTCGTTCAGCTTGTCAGTATCGTTATCTTAACAACTTAATTGCCCGGGGATCCGGCATTTTTCGATACACCGCATAACATTTCTATTACTCGTACGTTATGCTGCATTTGCATTTTATTAATCTTCAATTCCGAGGACTCGTTGGCTAACGAACGAGCGCCGGCTATCGGGTTAATTAGTTTTCCGCGATGTATACGAAGTTATTTATACAATTTTATATATTTACCGTCAAGATCGCCGAGATTTACGACTGGCGGACGGATTTACAAAGTGGTCGTCCGATCCCTTTGCTCTTTTATTAATCTATGCTAATAGGATTTATCTGGTTTAATAGCAAGGACGATAACGAAAGGAGAAAACTGTGTTGGATGTCAGAGGGCGTTTGCTGGGAATTTTTGGAAAAGGACGAAGAGGAGGAGGAGGAGAGGCAGGTGAACGATCGCTGCGTCGTGGTCCGGACCGAAAGCGCCATCGCGAGAAATAAAAAGGCGGCGACGATCTCGTAAATAAGCCCCGGGACACTGCTACTTTCGCGGATCGACTACACGCTATAAATTGCCAGCAACAATGGTCGAACGAGCTGCAAGGGGACACATAAATTGGTATCAAGCTCTCAGCGCTTAATTCAACGGAACATTCGTACGGCCTTCCACCCTGGCAATCCCACGCGATGTTCCTCGGGCACAGGGTGTCCTTGAGACAGCGATATTGCGTCGAGTCGCCGGCCGAGACAGCATTTAACGATAACGAAACGCGAGCAAAATGTGTGCGTGCACACGGTGTCACCGTTGCCTCTCTAAATCGTCGGAACAGGTACGCCAAGTGGCCACCTACGGGACGGCCAGCCTATTTGTCGTTCGCTGCTAGAGCCTCCCCTCTTTTCCAAAACGGAGAAAAGAAGCAAGATTCGTTAATACGCGCTCCCAGGGACGCGATGTCGCGATTTCTTCGAAGCATGGACGCGTTATTAGAGCCGGTATCACTGGTTACACGCGCCGTGATTCACGATCACCATTAGCACGCTTTTTACCGCGGCCACCTCGCTGCCGTTTTCTTCCATTTTCCCCGCCGTCTTCTTCCATTTTCTCTCCTTTCCCCGCGGCGCGCCGAGCCGCGCCGAGCCGCGCCGAGTTACCCAGACGTCGTCGGACATGCGAATTTCGAGGACACCGCTGAGAGATGAAAAATCGCGATCCCGCGATCAACCGGTGAAACACGGCGCGCAGTTGGATGTCGCGGAGCCGAGAGAAAAATCGACGACCGCGACGGGGACGACGACAACGAAGTCGACGACGACGGGCGTCCTCTTCGTTCGATGGTCTCGCAGAGATGCGGAGACTCGACGCGATACTCGACTGTTTACGCGGAGCTCGGCTACCATGGCGATCGAGCGATCTGAGCTCGGCTCGGATCGGGAGCACGTACAATTAGGCTCGTATTACGCGTACTCCTTGGCCTCGTCGTTTTGCCGGCCGTTATCGAGCACGACGCCGTTGACACCGTTGCGCCGCGCGGGGATTAGCGATGCAAATTTTCCGCGCGGCTGGGCAAAATTATCGAGTCACGGTATCGTTGGCCGGATGAAATCTAGACTAATGAAGACGACGTAATCGACGGGGCTCGGGGAGAGCTACCGGTCGTTACCAGATAGCGAAACTGTTGAAGCTGTCGTCGCCGGATTGTTTTGTTCTTTCGCCTTCCGTTCCTGCGTCTTAATCGATGAATCGAAGCCGGGACGGCCAGGCTCGTTCCGTGTTCTGTTATTAAGTATTTACTGGCTCGGATGAGAAATTGAAACGACGCGATTATAGCAGGTTAGCTAATTAGCTGCCCCCCACCCTCCGCTTGAGATTCTATTGTGCCTCGAGTCAAACGATCCATCCCGCTTCCATTCCGCTTCTATTCCGAGAATCGCGTCGCTTACGGTATGACCGATTTAATTGTAATAACCGTATCATTATTAGCCTGTATAATTTCTGCGAATCCATTCGCTCTTTTAGCTCTCGCGTTATCCTTAAACGTAGTCTTCCTCTTGCGCGCACCGTTCACTTATACCTAATTACCTTGTCTATTAGTAAATTGCGTGTACTCGCGGTTTATGTGCCCGTTAATAGTAATGATATAGGAGAATGCATGTCCTTCAGGCATCGGAGATTATTTTATATGGCGGAGAATTTATTTCAGGGGCTACGTAATTATCCAATGCGCGACCTCGAGGTAAGCGCGAGCTCAGTCGCCGCTGTTCGAAATTAAAACTTCACCGAGCGCGTTATCGTCCGACACCGAGAGTAACGAGCCAATCGTGAGAATCGGAAAGAGTAAAAGCTCATAAACGCGACGCGGCTCGGAAGGAACGGAAGGAAACGGGAGGACGTGGCCGATCGCGAGCTATTAAATACCCTAGAATGTCACTCGTGGCCGGCACGCGATCCCCGGCGCAAGGAGAATTTCCATTTAACCGGGAACCGAGGAGAGAATCCTGGAATTCAAAGCGATCGAAGTATCCGGGTCGCTGGTGGGATTCTTTCCCTCTAATCTCGATATCGAAATGCCAGCGCCGTCCGCCGCCGGCAGGCGTCGGGACAGATTTTTCGCGCGATATCACGCAGGATCGCGGCGCGGTAACGAGACGTTTTCGTCGAACTCGCGGGTGAACGAGCCCGAGGATCCGACGATGAAATTTCCTGCCCGATCGTTCGCTGGCTCGCTGAAAGCGATAGCCGCTTGTTCGACAACCGTGTAACCCGTGGCGCGTTGTAACTCACGCACGTCGGCAATAATTTTCTTGCGCCGCGTAAATCCGGCCGCGAACCACTTCGCAGATTTGTTAGCCGTCGCTGCCATTTTGTCAGCGGCCGGGATTGTCTCGCGAACAGAAGCCGCGGACGGAATGCCGGCTGCCAGGCAATCTGCCTCCGCTTTCGGTGCATCGATCTCTTCCACGCGAGTCCGTCGACTCTTCGCCTTTTTCGCGCCGCGCCGGCGTCCGATTAAAACCCGCCACTCTTTTTATTCCCATCGCGATGACGCGTCGCTTCTCCACTCGAGGCTCCGTTCGCGTCGATCACGAAGCAGCCGATTCTTCGTCTGCTTATTTACCAACGAACCTTCGTCCCCGGCTTTCGAAGAATCCCGAAGGATCCCCCTCTGTAACTACGCCGCTTTAGAATCTCGCGAGGCTACAATGGAAACTGGAAAGAAGGTAGCCAAAGCAGCCTGATCCGTGCCTTCGCGAATCATGGAACGTCTCCGTGACTCGCTGCTACCGAACCCTGGCCTGTTATTCAACGCGAGCCTCAGGTATGCGTCGGATCGAAAGTTACTCGATCGACCGAGAAACTTGCGAAAGGGACTTTCGACTTTTCTGCTAGGGTAAAAACAAATCGGGAAAGTTATACTAGCTTCGGCAGCCGGTGGACTCGTCCGAGGAGGGAAAGGTTGGAAAGTTCGAAGAATCCTTTGGAAGCACGAAATTTATTCAAAAACGCATCGTTCGTTTCGTGACTGTGCGTGGAAGACGCGTCGAGCCGAATCCGCGACTCAGAAGTTCTTCTCGAGCGCGAGGGAAAAGGTCGAAGAAGTTCCTTCGAGAACGTGAGAGTGTAAGGCGACATTTCAGTCGGCTGAACACGTATGAAATCACGCCGGGATGCTTGGCCAAGTTAGGCTACTGTTATTGCCTGAACAGTTACGTAACCGATGAATCATTTCGCCGGGACGTGGTATTTCGCCGATCGTAGTGTACGTATTAACCTTCGCCATGTGAAATCGGTATCGTATACGGGCGAGATCGTGAGGATAATGAACTGTGTGCTGAATGGTACGGCTTGTACGTGGGAAGAGATGCTTTTGATCCTTCCTGGCGCGGGTCGATTCGGTATCGCGTGACTGACCGAGGCGAAACGTACTTCCTAGATAATCGTTTCGGTACTACACGGCGGCTGTGTGCGTTCCAGGCTCGACCGACACGCGAAAGCGCGAGGTAGAAACGGTAAAAATTCGGCGAAAATTCCGCTACGTTCTTCTCGCGTCGCTCGGATGCTTGGGAAATTCCGCAACCGCTCGAGGAAGCGGGAGAGTCTCGAATTTGACGGATACGATTAAAAATTCCAGAGACTCGCGCAAGGGCAGGTGGTTATTCCATATCGGCGTCGAGTGTCTTCGAAGACTCGCGAGTTCGATGAAAATCAGAATTCCGGAGATTCGATGGAAAAAGGAGATCGTTAATTTCGGTGAATCTTCCGTTAGCCGATGGCGAACGGTCGATCGGAAGATTCCCGAGGTCCGTGGTTCCAGGCACGCGTCGATTACGATATGTCGGAGGCGTGACTATGAAATTCTCGCGAGTTACCGGGAAATGCAGAGGGATTCCGGCGGAAGCGGTACACAGCCGCGAGCCGATGGAAATTTCATGAGTTTCCGAGGTGCACTCACGATATTGAAAACAAAGTAGCCCGGCTGTCGTTGGCGTGGAAGTGAAAATCGATCGGCGCTCGTTAGAAACCGTGGAAGGAGATTCGTTTCCGTGTCAAGGAGAGAAGGTGGAACGGCCGCCTCCGCGCCGACCGGCAGAAAGACGAGTGTAAGTACGATAACCGGGTATATTTCATCTCTCCTCCCGACATTCATTGCACGTAACTACGCTCTTTATTCGGCGGCCACGGCAGGCGCGTCGGATACGGTATCCACCGGTGGGTATTATTCAGACTTGGACGCGTAACGACCACGATTCCGCAGTCGAGCGTAAAATCGTGAAATTCCATTGGGCCTTGCCACGCAACTCGCGGGGACACCGGACCCTCGACGAGGTGACGATAGCGGTTCGAAGATTCGCGGTTTCGCGCGAAACGCGAAGACGGCGACCATGTTCGCGGCGGCGAGGAAAAAATATCGCTCGCGGTTGCCTTCGATCGAATCGTGATTCGCGGTTGTCACCTCGTTACGAGAAGGTTTCGCTGGAATGGTAGAATCCTCGGTAAGAAGCTCGAGAGGAGGATTTTTCCGAAAGAAAGCAATAACGACGTGGTTTCGCGAATAATCACTGGATCGGTAATTAAGGAGCACGCGAGTATTTCCACGCTCGATCGGGAATTTTTTTCCCCCCGCACGCTCTAATAGATCGCTCGATCGCGAACGCGATGTAGCATAACGACGTGCCCCGATCGTTTCATCTTGATATCTTAAAAGCCGCTCGGAGCTACCTCGCAGCATCATTTGTGTCAGCCAGTATTCTTTTTACCATGGCAAGTAAGGAGTGGAGGAATGCGCGAAGCGGTTAAAAACGGCTGAATTCGCCCGTAGAGTAGTCAGTTCTTCAGATCCCACACGTTGATAGCAATTTCAGCGGGACGGCAGAAGAGCGGAGGGCCCGGAATCCATTACCGGCCTCGAATCGCGAGATTGAAAGAAAATAGTGTCGATTGCCGGCCTCGCGTGTGCTAAAACTCGCCCTCACAGCCCCGCGAAAATTGTGCTGCTCCGATGATTCTGCATAATGTCTTTCCATCCGTTCCGCGTCTACCTGCAACGATTCCTGCTCGGCTGAGCATTACGCATCCCCTGATACGGAATTCCATTTCGACCTACGACCTACCGCTCGCAGCACCGGCGTGCAGCTCGCGAGAATCTGAGGAATCAGGTATTTCCATCGGAAGCCGATCCCTGATTCCCTTTTTACGACCCGCTCCACCTCGCAACAGTAAAACGTTTACGTAACACGGACCTCCTTTCATGCCGAGATTATGAAAATTCCCGCGAAACAGCCGAGATTTCTAATCACTCGCTCGACTTGTTTCCGTTTTCTCGAGAAATGGAACATGAGAAAATGAAAAGGAACGGAACGGTGAATTTTTACACAGCGATTCGAACAGGATACGAATACGATACGCTGTTTTACGACAGGGATTTCTCTCGTAAACCATCGGAGAACCTTCACCCGGAGTCACTGACACAACGACCCACGGACAGTGAGTAATCTGTTACGGCTCGCGGGTTTGTCTGTGTAATACGAAAATTCTAGGATAGACTTACAAAGTCACGGGCACTTAGGCCGAGGATAGACTTAGGGTGGAAAGTGCGGGAAGGGGTTGGTGAAAACGCGGAACGCGGAGGAAAAGAAAGGGAACTGTGTATGGTAGAAAAGGGAATAGATCGCGCGATGTTGATAACAACTTTGTCTGGGACCTTCGACCCTTTCGCACGACGCCGTTGCGTTCCACGTAACACGTATCGAACGTAGGCGATTTAGGTGGCGGATAATGAGTTCCTGGACCGGGAGTATATCGTGTGCGACTTATAAGGATGCGCCAATCAGCCTGGCGCGTATATACGTGTATAGAAGATCGATGTATCGGCGCGGATAGACGAGCCGGGCTCGGCTATTATTCGTGAGTCGTGATCCTGGGTCAGGCTACAGGGTGTTCTCTATTACTCGGATTCAATACGATCCGGAGAGATGGCAGTAATGCATGGACGTCGGTTCGCTGGAATTCCTCTGGGCCCGTTGCTTCGCCCAATGATCTACCGTGTCATTTACTATAATCGTGCAAGTATATCGATTACGCCACGAGCTTTTCCTAGGATCGCGTTGCCAATCTCCGTTGTTTCTAGGAATAAAGGGACGCGATAGAACTGTTCGTGTCCTCGGCCAAAGATGATTGCTTCATTCTCTGCTAGGCAGATGTGTCCGTTGGTCGGTGTACCCGGTCCGTTTACCCCGGCTCGTAATTCGAGGACGCGTTTATAACGGTCAGGCGGATAAATAAAGCGTAAGTGTTCGAGTTTGGCGTGGCGGATCGCCCCGGCGGGACACGGCGAGCGAGAGTGCAAGATTGGAAGCACGTTCCGAGGGGAAAAACCGCGAGTTCCCGCGACAAAAAAGGCGGCGCTAAAAAAGGATAGAACAGGTCGACAACCTCGATGGACTGGTGGTTAGTCCATAACAGAGAGCGTATTCGAGCTCCGGTAAAAGAGACCTTCCACCGGCTGGCACCGAAACAGGAATACACGGTGTAGCAATAATGTTGCAACCTAGAGCAACCGGACATTAACTATCGCATTATACATCTCAACTGCCACCAATTAAAAACTTATTTATGGCGGACGCGGCCTATCCGTGGTGTACGCGGATAGAAATTAAAGCACGGTGTCCCTTGCGCGATAAATTAGAATGAAGAAGCGCAGCGGCCGAGTAAAGTATCGTAAAATTGGCCGCGTCGTGAACGATACACAGAGACAGAGAAAGAGAGAGTGGGAGAGAAAGAGAGGGAAATTCCGGTAGATATCCAACACTTTGTGACTCAATTTAACCCCGGAGATCTCAGCATGCAACGAATCGCCGTTGGTCCGCGTGCTGGCACGGTGATAAACTGCAACGCGAAAATGCCCGTCAGGTTTTACGAGCGATCGACAGGTTTCGTGTTTTACTGCGCACGCCGCGATATAGCGTCCGCGGGACCGACGGCGAGGTTGCACCCAAGAGAGTAGCGCCGAGCAATTCTAGGGTCCTGAACCCACCTACCTAGCGACCCAGCTAGTTACCAACACCGGCACAGCCGCCGCGACGCGACGCGTCGCCCGGCTACCTTCCTACGCGTTGCTAACATAAGAATATGCACCACGACAAACACGATCTCGTCCTGCGTGTAACGTCCTGGCCTGCGAGTGTGTCTGTCGGCTGTGTCTACCGCGCCACAGCTCCTTCCAACCTCTCTCCTGCCTCCTCGTCGTCTTTTTCCTCTTCTTCTGCTGCTTCTCCTCCGCCGGTACACTATATCTTCGGTTATCTTTGCCAAGGAAGAATCGTAAATTCGTGCTCGCGGGCTAAGTTGTGCGTAAAACACTCGACGCAGCTTCCTGCGATGATTTACTCGATCCCGTCCGTCGTGCCTTACGGACCGCGTAAATTGCGCCCGCGTAAACTGGCATTTTTGCCGCGGATATCGCCGAGGGACGCCTAACCGCGGAGGAGATCGCGGATCTTTCGGAATGTTTTGGTACGCTTAGACGGCCGTAATGGATTGCGCTGACGAATCTAAGTGTATTTCCGTTTGCAGCCGTGATTCATGGTTCGGGTCAGCGCGCTGCTTCCATATATCATTCTATTAGTAACCGCGGCGTTAAAATAGTTTCGCGCGCGCGCGGACCGCGCCGAGGAATATGGGTAGGTATCGTGGAAATCGTCGTCGTTTGTTAGCCGTGATTGATCGATTTTAGGGCCCGAAGATGCATCGTTGCTCTCGAGTGTCGCGTTAACAGTCTTCCTGCTGCTCGTGGCCAATTGTTTTATGGGTTTGGCTCGCGGAGGTCCGCAGGCTTGCCCGCCGGAGAGATTTATTTTTACGAGGATAATACAGGTCCGGAAAGTTATCGCGATACTTACCGTGACTCGTTACCGTGTAGCGATATTGCGCCGCGATTTATTCGGATTCCGTGCATGTTGAAACGTATCGGATATAATTTCAGTCGCGCGACCGGCGTGTGTGGAAGAAAAGGACCAGTTAGATCGCGCCGTTGTATCGCGAGGGATTAATAACGCGGCTAATTAAAATATAAATCGCGGTATATCGCGCTCTGTCTGTGACTTTTACCTGGCTGTCATTAGACGCGCCGATGCTCCGGCGTAATTACAGCCGATCTCGAGGAGGCTTTAAAAGTCAGCGACGGTTTCGTAAGACGGTTCACCGGCGTGAATCCGTGGCCTGGCGATTCATCAGCGACTCGCGAGTGCCAGCAGATGTAAGTCACGTGCAGGTTGTATACCGTCTTGGCAACCTTTCGCCGGCGTGCCTCGAGTTAGTTTCATTAGGGTCAGAAAAGGCAGCGATGCGGCAATAAAGCGTTCCAGATGCACGTGCATTCTGGCGATAGAGGAGTATCGCCTGGCTGAATGTCTAAGGATCGTAACGACCGATGGACCACCCGCGGCTCCGCCAGTTGCAGCCGTCATTCATCCCCGATTTTTCTCCGCTCCTGGAAGATTGCAACGTGCCGCGATGTTATCAGGTGCGAGTCGATCGTGTACGCGTACATTTAATTTCCGGCCGCGACGATGCGCGCGGAATCCGGTGGGAAAAGGTCGCGGAAGGGGAGAGGAACGATCGCGGAACTGATCGCTTAATTCGCCAAGTCAACGAGCCGGAGGAGGACAGGGAGAAAGGGATAGATCGGTGATTAAGAGCGGCGGGGAAAAAGGAGGAAAAAGGTGGTAATTTAGAGTAACTTCCTGCGAAAGGATAATCAGCGTGCTCGGCTCGGGGAGGTATAGAGCGAAAAGTAATACGATTAGAGAAGGCAACGTTTCGAGTCGGAGTTAATCCGTGCATTCTTGAGCGGGAAGCCATCGAGAGTGGAGGTTGCGACTCGGGGGCCGGGCAGACTGTAATCTTGTGGAAAATTGGACTAACTGTTTTGCGATATTCCGCTGCGCGGAAATAATATCGCGTGAACGCGTTGCGAAATCCGCCGCGGCGCGTTCTCGATACTATGTGGCAACGCGTTTATTTTCACCGTTTCCCGGGGATAATTAAGGATGCCGTGCCCCGGTATAGAGATCTCATTTCAGGTGTTATCCGATCTGAAGCGTAGGAAAAAGGGCCCCCGACACACGATCGATTGAATGATAATATTTATATTTCATTTTCAATCGGGCCTTTGATTAGGGAGCGGGAATTGGAACGGGTACACAGGTATCTCGGATGGTCTTGTTGCTCGTGATTGAAGGAAAATCATCGTTAAGCGGGTCTATCGGCGTCGTGTATCACTCGTGATAATTCTTACGATATATTTCATGCTCGGCTCGTATTATTACCAGCAATAAATATTCTATTCCACGTTGATTGCATTTGCGCGTAGACGCTAAATTATCCTACCAACATCGCTAGACTTTCGCAGTCGTTGGTATAATAATCGCTGGCACCGGCCAGTGTAGCAGTTAGATCATGGACGGCGATTTAACCAGAGCAACGCGACTCGCGCGCCGGTCAGAAAATTCGCGGAACGGTCTCACGACGATAACGAGAATACCGATCGGGGAATGCCGGGACAAGAACCTCCGAATTCTTCGCGATCGAACGTGATCGGCAATCGTGTACCGCGAAGGAGAGAAAAAAAATGACCAGGAATAGGTCGTTTTACATCGTACGTGGATCAGCTTCGCGAATATTCCGGGCCTGGCGTAAGACGCGATTGGCATCGAGCTTTTTCCCGCCCACTAGCCGCTCCTTTTCCTCGAAGAAAAGAGCCGGGAATGCGATCGTGACGAGTGCCAGTTTCGCGTTAGCTCCGTTTCAGCTGGCAAAAAGTCCGGCCTCTCTGGAGAACGCTGGTTCGCGCGTCGCTTGAAGCATTTATTGGCGTGAGACCGCTGCCAGGTTGCTTTGCGCGAATTCTCGCAGGAGAAGACATTTATCGGGCGTGACGGGTCGGTTCTTGTCTGATTTCGGACATCTTTGTCTGATTTCTCGCGATGTTATTGCGGGACGATCTCGTCGCAAAATGCGCGAAGAAAATCGCGACTGGAGCTGTTGCGAGTATCGAAAGCTGTGTCGCGTCGAGCTTAAAGGCCAGGCTATCCAGACCGAGCCTGAATTCGATCAATCCTGCGGTATCGGCCGTTGCATCGGTGTTAAATCGAATGACTTTGGGTCGGAGTTATCTTCATTTCGCGACAGTCTCGTAAACCCTATCAATAACAAGCCCCGCGGCCGTCTCTCTGCGTTTATTAACGATGCAACCCTCGCTTCTCTTCCATTTTTGACCGCTTGACGATGATTAATCGCAGCGTTATCCGCCAAGGATAACCGAGGACAGCGTGTAATCCGTTCGAAGCTCGTTAATACGGCGTTGGACGAGATTAGGAGAATAAGTTGTTGGCGATACGGTGACGCGGTGTAAAGGCGGAACGAGTTTGTTTGGAAAGTGGTCGCGTTTCCAGTCGTTTTGATATCCGGCCGCGATAATCATCTTCTCTTAAGCTACTTACATTCGCGGGCCTTCCTTGGCTAGCTTTTAAGATGTTTATCAATGATGGAACACGTATTATCTGTTAATGCTTCATCACAGATAGGTACACGCGTTGCACGCGTGTACGGAGGAATTCTACTGTTTGGATATAACTAACGAACGTTGTTATTCGACTTAGTCACGCGAGCCAGGCGCGCGTATCGCCAACAACCTCTGTCAAAATTAATTTATCGCCAGCCACGCCGTAAATTGAGTCGTTCTTACACGGCCAACCCAAAGTCTTCCAACAACACATATATATATATATATAAACACGTAGGCGCGATAATTAAGCAATAATACCGATTAACGGAACAACTGTCGAGATGGTCTCTAAGGAACATTAAACTCGCGCTTCGTGGTTCGTTCGATAACATAAGCCGAACGGTGTCATTCGTCATCCGGAGACACGGCGAGCTGCGGAAAAATTCCAAGACCCCCGTGGCTCGGACTGTTTTCTAATAATGGAATACACCTCGATGGCAGGCATTTTAATGCGTACACCGTCTCGACATTAATCTCTCTCTTACAATTTCCAGCGGCGCAAAAATCGCGCGTGGAATGGGGGTTTTTTGGGTGGTCGGAGCGAGAACCACCCTGTAATTTCGCAAAAACCTCAGGGACGGTCTCCGAGGCCCGAGACAATGGCGACAAAAAGCCGGTTCCCCGGCGGTCGCAAAACCAATCTCCATAAAACAAGATCCCGCAATCATCGCTTAATCAGCCGCGGAAGGAATCAATCAGAGCTGCCGACGCAGACGTCACGGTAATAAACGCGAGAATCGCGAATCATCCCCCGTCCGGATCCCCCGGATCGGCGGTCGATCATCTTCAGGTTCGTTAATGCGATCGGACGTGTGTTCGATGGTCTAATGGATGAACGCGGGCCGGGTCCGGGTGCGCGTGCACCCGTGCACTAAATCATTCTCCCCGGCGAGGGATTAAACGGCCAGGCCACGGAGAAATTCAAAGTATCCGCGGGGCGATTTCTCGAAGCAACGCGCCGCGTCCTTACCGACTAATCGCGCGGCTGCTCGCGCGCCTCGCGCGCGATCGGCAACCCTCGAGAAGCAGATTACAAGCCAACGCGCGCTACCCATATTAATAAACTAGTTTTTATCCGGGGCCGCGTGCGTGCCGGATCCCTCGAACCTGCATCGAGGATATCGGTTAAGCCGCGTTTACATTAACCGAGATTTCGTTGATCGACCCCGAGTCGTTAGACCCGCAGGTTCACGCTAGCTTACGTCTGGCTCCCCTCCGATCCTCCTCTTCTCCCTGACTAATGGGACGCGCCAAGAGCGATGCGTCTACTGTTTCTGGCCAGCGACTAATACGATTTCGTGCTTTTTGCCCGCTCCGCTGCAGTTAGGTAGTTGCAGCCGTATAGCGGGTGAGTCGTGATCGAGCGATCGGAGATAGTTGGACGGGCACGTAAGTTAAAGCGAACTCAGCTTCCTCGAATCCTCGAAAATCCTCGAAACCCTTTCGCGCGATACGGATGATCGATCCAGCGTCACCTAATTTAAAGGCGGCTCCACGAGGGCGTCAATGTCGCCTGCAATTTTATATCTCCGCTTAACGATTGCCGGCGATTACCGGTAATTACACACGACACGGCCGGCTAAGAGGAACTCGCGTTCTTTACGATTCGACGAATCTCTCCATCAATTTCCTCGCGGCCCCCTTTTCTCCTCCGACGTTCGGTACACCTCCGTGAGCGACGCTCTTCGTCATTCGAAATATAAACTCGCCCAATTACGCACAGAGTAACCGGTTCGAAATTACACCGCGATGCGACGTGGCCCGAAAAATTACGGCTGCCAGGTGCGGGGCTCGTCTTTTTGGAGCAAACGTCCCGACGAAACGTCTCGTGACCACCGGCACTTAGCCCCGACGTACACGGAACGATCGTTTGGCGAACGATCGGTCAACGGGACGCCGGATCACGCCGGATGGCAGCCGCGGGAACCGTCGCGACGCCTGGCCGCGAAATCGCCGCGGTTCCCGATTAATCGCGCCGATTAAACTATTTTCCTGGACGGTCGGCCGGCGGTTGGGAAGCTGCCAGAAGAAGGAGGAGCTCCGGTGCGCGGCGCTGGAGAATCGTGACCCACGGCTGGCTTTCCTAGGCGGGCTGCGATTACCGATTAAATCGCGGACGCTGGATCTTCGTGTGCAAACATAGGAACGGACGGGGGGCCGTGGCGGGTGTAGGTACACGATGTTGCGGCGCAACGGTAAATTCTTTGGGAACGACTGAACATGAACAGTCAAGAACCACTGGGAACGCCGGTTATTTATGAGTGGAGGGTAACGCCGGGTCACGAGTAGTGTGGAACCGTTTTCGACTCGCCGCGAAAGGGAACTGATAATGGGGATAGAGCGTTCCGAGTCGCGCCACGATCCATGGAAATTAGGCCTCCTCTGATCCTCGATACGAGAGACTCATGATATTTCCTCTTTATTTCCCTATTTATCCGTCTAACACCTAATTACGTTTCGTGATTAACGATGTTGCGGAGAAGCGGGAGAAATTCTGGGAAATAATTTCACGAGATAACCAATAATACCAATGTCTTGATCACAATTGGAATTCGTTAAAAATCTCCAAAATTCTCGAGTAACCTCTGTATTAAATCATAGGAAAGATATGCATAAGCGACGCAAGTTTAGCATGCCAATCTCGCGATGATGTGCTTTCTGAAGCCGTTCGTCAAATCTCAACGGGTGCCGGTGACTTCCGGCATTAAAGCAACGTCGGAGGAGGGAAACAGGAGGGAGGTTGTCGGACAAAGGGTAATCGTAGGACGAGAGGGGGCGAAAGCGTTCCCTCGGGGGGTGAGAAGGATGCGAGATTCTCGGTTGCAAATGCAAGTAGGCAGATACACAGCGGGCAAATACGGTGGGTTCAAGGCGGTTATCAGTGCTCGTCTCTCGTCCTGGGGAGTAGTTAAAGTGCACGAGGCCCGGCTACAAGGTAGACCGTTGTACCAGATTCCTATCTACGTAATTATTCCGTCTACGTGAAACTTTCCGTCCATCCTTGAGAATTCACGGCTGGCATTAGTCTCAATTAACGGAATGGAACCGGCGAACGGAGTGCGTAGCGCCGATCACCGGCTCGTTGGCGACCCCCTAAATCGATTCCAATTTCTTAACTGGCCGAGCCAGAGACCGCGCTGCCAAGTGGAATATCGTGTTCCTCATTTTTCCCCGCGTCTCACCTTAAGGCTCGACCGCTATCGCCTTTCTTTTCGCTCTAGCTGCACCGGCGTGTCACGGTGCATCGTGGCCGTGCATCTTCGATCTCTATCCTTCCTCCGGGTTCCTCCGCGACTTCCTTTTTTGGTCTTACCTCGAGGAGCGAAAGCGAGCGGGCGACAAAAATCGAGGACGTTCCGTAAATCGGCTTTAACCAACTGTTCCGAGTAACTGTCAAACGCTCCGAAGTGCTCGGCGCAAATTACGTTTCGATATCGCAACGATCCACTCGAGTGCGATGCTCTCTCTGCTCGCTTGCAAATGATCGGTGACGCAACCGTGCGAGAATTGAATTTCAACTACTAGTCGAGTATTCCTGGGGTAATTGTTGCTTAGATACCGTGTTTTTCCACGACTCGCCTCGGTTTTGCTTCTCTCGCCAGAGGATGGCGGGGCTTGGCTCGGCTGTTTACCGAATATAACGCGAAATTTCACGCGTCAGTTTTCCTTATCTTTATTATTTCCAGGACGAAGGCGCGGCCGATAACGCGTGAAATAAGTGGAATACCGTGTTTCCTATTTTTCCCCGACAGCCTTTTCCGCGACGCCTTACGACACACCTGGGTACCGGCAGCTTTCCGTTCGCCTGTCGCTTCCTTTCTTACGTCGCGCCCGTTCCCAGCCATTTTCCTCCCCGAAGCGACGTCGTTACGCGAAATGTCGCGCGAAATGTCACGCGACCCGCTAATCCGATCCTCGAGGATCCCGACTCTGCTCTGATTACGATTCCAATTGCCGTTCTAAGAACCGCGGTTCTTCCTCTGGCGCTTCTCCGCTCCTTTCCTCTCCGCGTTCTCCTTCTTTCTCGCCGTTAAGCCTTCGATACCTGAAACTGCTCTAAATTCCAGCGAGTAACGGAGTTGCACGAAATACTCTCGCGGTACTGTTATTTCGGCGAGCTCGCGAGAATTTCTTGCACTCATTTTTTGTCCCGCCGCGCGAGTTTGAGAGTTTGTTTCGAGACGTTGTATTTCTTGTTCCACTTGCCGTAGCTATCTAAACGTCGAAGCCTCCCTACATCCTGCCTTTGTCTCTCTCTCTCTTCCTTCTCTATTCGTCTATTAAGCTTACACGTAAATCTATGGCCGAAGCCAATGCCGTTAGCGTAAGTTACGCTGCATCAGGAAGAATAGCTCTCTCACGAGAGGATTTCGCTAGCGGGAACGAAGCGATCGGTTTCACGGTGCGAATCTCGGCCAAATGGAAGTTTCGCGTGTCGATTAGAGAACGTATGTACATCGGAAACGCGTTAACTCTGCCTTTGGTCACAGTGCTCTCCGTCTTCCTCGCGCCGAATCCGTGCAATTGTAAATTTTGGCACTCCCCCTCTCGCAAGCCGGACAGGGTGTTCCGTTGGTGGTCAGCGCTTTCTGCTGAAACCTGTTTCACTCTTCCATAATGTATTACTCCTCGCTCTCGGATATCGCGCAATGCGCGCTCTTTATTTAGCAGTTTCATCGCGAAGTAATGGCGCACGGTTGCGTCACTGTCTTCAAATGTCTCGTTCGCGCAAAGTTCGTGAAATTGAAAATTAAAATCGAAAGGAACATTCTTTGACAACTTGAGAAGGAGTATCCTCCACCTTCGCTTTCGTTCGAATACCAAAAATTCTAGATGTCGGATTCGCCGATTTAATAAGAAATTTTTCGTCCCTCGTTCCCAGCGAGTTTCAAGGGATCGCAATTTCACAGCTCGACGCTATCGCAGCTGGGAATTGCGAGAGGTGGAGAACTGCGGTCGAAAAGCGAAAACTCGCGAAGCGGTACGAGCGTCACGCGGCGGGCTATTTCGAAGCGGGCAGAAGCGGCGAGGCGGACTCGTAAAACTCCGGGAGTTTTACGCGCGGGCCGATTCGTCGCGGAGCGTTCTGAACTTCTCGCCGGTATTAACGCGTCCATATTTCCCCGAGAAACAAAGGGAAACTGTGGCCAGGGCGGAACGCGAGAAGAAACGCCGAACGAAGATGCGATTCCGCGTGACGACAAAAGGCCAAGACGAATGCAGAGCCAGCGGGCATTACGCGTCGCCTTCGAAGCATGGAAAACGACATTAGGCATGTCACTGTGTTCTTGCCACTCGCTCCGCGGCTATTACCCGATTCCGCCTTGGGCGAGTTGACGTAATCGTCGACGACAGTCGGCCAACGCACGACGACCAGCCAACCGTTGCAAGTCTTCCTTCTCCCGTTCCTCTCCTGGTCCCGGGTTTTTCATCCTCGTTTCCGCCGTTTCGCGAATTTCGTTAAACGCCAGAAGAAACGGACGCGCTCGAACAGACCCGGTAATTGAAAGGCCTCCGGGCGAATCGACGCGAGCCCAACGTTCCCCGAATGCCGCCGGCTTCCTTCGACCGCGACGTCTCCGTCGGCTGTTTACGAGTTCCTTTTTGCCCTTTCGATGCCTTTTTCGCCGCGACGCGGAAAGGCGCGACCGCGGCGGAGGCGTCGAGACCACGGAAATTGATAGAACGTAGAGGATCGAGGAGCAAATGAAGTGGGAAGCGGCCCGACGCTTTTTGTCGCGAATGTTTCTCTGAGAATTGATTTACGGAGTTTGCGCCGATGGCGAATCGATGGTGTACTCCCGTCACTCTTTCGGCACTGTTTGTCGCGGATAATGGCGCGAGTCGCAGACTGAATCGGGTTCTACGCGCGACGGCGGAATGCCGGACGAAGATGCGGAACGGCGAAGTCGAGTATGATGTATGACTTCAAGGGATTAAGGATCGGGTACAATTTCCTTTCCATACGCTACGTGTCACCGGGTGATAGATAATAATGCCCTTTAAGAACGCGATGAATCGAACAATCGAATTTCTCCGCGCTCCGGTAATTGAACTGTCCGCGCAGCTGACGGATTTCTTCTCCGCCATGTCCGAAATTCAACTCTCTAGATCGTCGGCTTCAGCCTCGTGTTTCTAATTTTCTCTCCGGATTCCGAGAACGGATCGATCAAAAATTCCCGCCGGATATCTCGTCGCTGGCGAGGACGAAATCCTATTCGTTAATTTCTCATTAATTTCGCGAGAACGAGGCCCCGCAAGAAGCCCGAGAACCAATCGCAAATTGCAGCTCGGCCACGGTGACGATGGCGCGAAGCTCGAAACAACGGAACACAAAAATCCGACGCATTAATCGTTTCCGTAATAAGCTAGTTCCCGTTAACACGTTTCCTACGAGGTGACCTAATCGCCGCGGTGCACGCTCGCGTGAAATCTCCCGGTCGGAGTGGTTTATTAATTTCATATTAATTTCGCGAAAAGGCAAAAAGCCCGGGAACCAATCGCAAATTACATCCTAACGACACCGACGAACGCACGCAGTTCTAACCACGGGAAATACTAAAATCCGACTGATTAATCGTTTCCGTAATAATCCAGTTCCGGCTATCTCGCGCGTCTCTTGTAATGCCAACCAGCGTCTCGATACCCGGCGAGAATCGCGCGTATTAATCAGCGGCCATCGGCTCCCTATAGGGATCTGAATATCCTGGCAAATTTTTCAAATCCCCTTCGTTAGTTCCTCGAAAACGGGATCCGGCAAAAAGCCCGGGAACCAATCGGAAATTGCATCCCGGAGGAACGGTGACGAAGGAACGAAACTCCCCGGCGGCTGACTTTTTGCCGAAAATGGCGGCAATCAAGACCTTCCACTTCCTTCGTCGCGGCCTCCTTTCCTCTTCTCCTTCATCTCTCCCCGCGTCTTCTAATTCACCGTTCTCTGCGTAACAGTCTCTAAGACCGTAATGGCCGTCCGCCATCGATGATCACACCTGGATCCATTCCCGCGTATCCATGACGTTCGCCCGGAGACAATTAACCGTTCGAATCGGCGGAAGTGGTCGCGTCTGCGACTCGTCCCACCGTCACGAACGGAAAAGGACCGACGGTTAAATCGTCGCGGTCACGAGATGAGTTTCGCCGCGGCGACCGCGTAAAGTTCCACTCGAGGACGCTTAACGACGCCGCGCGACACGCAGCCGGGTTTAACGGTCTTCGTTATTCCTGTCGGTGGCTCCCGACCGTCGCGGAAAATTACCGGTTATATTCCTGGATTATACCGAGCAATTATGACGTCAAGGGATCCGTGGCCGCGTGTCCACTAGCGCCGGTCTGTTTGTTTCGCTTCGTCTCCGCTTCGACGACTCCGTCGTGCGTGCCGCGAGCGTTCCTTCGATCGAACACGGTCAACAGTGTCCAGGTTTATCGATTCCAGATACCGATTCACGCCTGTCCCTTTTTTCCTTGGAAAGTTCCGTCTGAAGAGCGATGGCACATACGTGTCGTTCTCCATTCGTTTTGTTTGAGAATACGTGTTAGTTGAAATCACGCGTGCACTGATAGTAATTGATAGAAAGCAGTGTATATATCGTGTCTTCGGCTTGACTGTTCCTTTTCGGTTGTAGGATTAGATCGACTGACCCTTTTCTTAGTATAGAGAAGACCCACGAGAGTGTTTCTTAGGGGTGTTTGAAAATTCGCGCGTAATGTGTTGAGAAAAAAGACAGCTGACAGTTTGAAGTTATTAAAAATGGAGAGCTACATGAAAGAACAATTTTTATTTTAGTGGTTAAAGAATAGTGATTCATAGTGATCAGTTTGAACAGCATATTTATTAACAATTTTGAAAAATTTGTAATTGAAAGCCTGTGTTTTTATTTAAGCCTGTATCTAATTTTTTTCGACTGAAAAACTTTGTCTCAATCGATGCTTATCTTCTAGCGTTCAAAATAAATTTATTTTATTTCCTTCTTCGTCACCAATTTGGGTAGTAAAATCGACGTTAGTTCAGATGTAATATTTTCGTCTTCGTTACGAGTTTGGTTAGAAAAGAACGTCAACGTTTAATCCGCGTCTAATCTGCATCTTCTTCCCCAGTCGCGTGTTTTGATTTAGATCAGGTTTGATCGCTGGACAGGTAAAACTGTCGATGATTCATGGGGTATTTAGTAACCCGTTCTCTTCCTATTCCTTCCTTCCAGTATCTCGCTTCATTTTCACATTCTTCGTCGATACTTTTCACCTCGATCATCCCGATCATGTGCCGGTAAATAAAACTACCGGCAGCGATCTCCCGGGAGTACCTTCCCGAAGAAATTGCCCCTGTTAATGAGGCCGACTACGAGAGGATGTTAGGAAAATTACTTCTGATTGCCGTACCTTTTAGTACCTTAATTTTATGAATATAATAAAAGTCCTCCGCGTTTGTTTGCGATTAATAAGGCGATAGGCATCTGTTCGAAAGCGAACCAGATAGCTCACGGTTCCCATTCGTATCGAAACCGTCCTTTACGGAGAAGAAAGAGACGAAAGCAAACAGATGGAAAAATAATCACGCGAATCTCGTTTTCAGACGAATAATTACTTGCGCGCGTGTTGCCGGATTTCTGCGACGTTTTTCCTTTTTCCATCGTGTTCGATCATTAAACCCGGATCGTGTATAACATCAACGACCCATTAAGCTCAATCACCGATGTCAATTCAGCCTCGAACACTCGAAATAGACTCGGGCACACATCGTAGATCGTTTCGTTTAATAATACACTTGTCCGAAATAAAATCGCCCGTTCCCCGGGACATAATAATCGTGATTTACATTGGACGAGTTAACGAGCCGCGTAACGAGGCTGGTGTGTCTATTTTGCAGAGTAATCGTCTCGAATTAAGTCGCGGAGCAGCCCGCGACAGGGAACTGGCTCGACCACGAAATTAAACAGGTGTATTATGGGGGACAGTACGGTAAGCAGGAACACAGTTACGAGTTTTCTTGGACGCGTTAATTAACGGGCTACAGGAAGTCGCTACGCTCGCGCGTTTACGCGGCCGGGATGGCTGAACTTCATTCCCGGGCTTTCTTTGTACGTGAAAATGTCCACTCGAACTTATTTTCTCCCCCCTTTCACTCGCGACATCTCCGGAAGGTGGAACGAGTCCTGAAAGCACTCGTGTTGTAACAATTTCGACCTGGAAGTTATCGTAACAACCAACGAGAGTTCGAAAATTATAACAACTATTCTGCAACCGATTATTTCAATTTCTATGAAATTTACAGCGAATTATTATTTTTCCGTGGAATTTATGCGAATGCAAACCTTAATTGGGACGATACGACGTTGCAAATTTGCAAGCGGAGGGTTACGGTCTAAGACTATAAATTTTTGGACAAAGAACTCGTTTCATTCGTGAAATCGCTGGTCGACAGGGTAGGTAGACTTTTGGAAATGGGAATTTATTACCAGGGGAAAATGTCGGGAGTTCAGAGGGTCCGAAATGTCGGCCGAGTGGAAGACGAGATAGGTCACGGTTAGGTAGAATCCATTTTCGGAGTAGCTAAGGTCAGAATGATGCAGGATTCATAGTCGGTTATGCGATATTCGAGAGAAGATAGAGAGAGAGAGATGTATTTTAATAATACAGAGCGTGGAATATCGTATTTATGTGCGCAAAGAGGTACAGTTAAGATTACACTCCTGTTAACGACTCGTTCTCATCGATCACGTATACACAAAGGTTACAGGAGAATTTGAAATTTAAAGATCAAGTAGATCACACGACCTCAAATCGTATAAACGCTTCGTGCGAATATCTCAGCTAATAATGTCAGCTGAAAAGTTAGCGTTATATCTCGATACCAGGATTCGAATCTTCCTTTCAATTCCGACAATCCACTGCAAGGGATAATTAGATTATCGAAAAATGAAAGCTTGCAAATTCGCATTCGCATTAATTCGGTACGTTTCCCCTAAATTCGATTCTCTTTGAACCGTCGTGGATTTTTTCGACGCGGAATCCTCGCGGCTGACTGACGAGTTAGCGTTATTTCTCGATACTAGGACTCGAATCTTCCTTTTAATTCCAAAAATCTATCTCGGAAGAGGTAATTAGATTATCCAAAATTGAAAGTTTGCAAATTCGTATTCGCGTTTCCCCAAACTTCGATTCTCCTCGAATCGTCGCGAACTTTTTCGCCGCGGAATCCTCGCGGCTGAATGTAGTAGGACGAGCGAGGAAGCAAGCTCGTTTAGAAAGTAATTCTGTCTCGCAGGTATATAAAACTGCTTTTAACCTCGTTCCCGACCGAATACGTTCTTTCCGTGGAGCACCGGGAAATAGGCTGGCCGATATTAAAGCAGGAGGAACGCGCGAACGAGGTTAAGTGGAATATTTCTAACGCGAAACGAGCACGGACCGTCTTGGAACATTGTCTCCCCTCGCGCAATTGCAACCGACGACGAAGGCAACGGACGCGAATCCTATTTACCTCGGATTCACGGTTATCGGTGAACGGTGACCAGCGGTTGGAGCTGCAGGCTACTCGGCCGCTGGAAGGTTTGTCAAAAATCCGTCGACAGGCAGATGCAAATCGGCCGATTGCACGTGGAACGCGTAGCAGGATCGAGATCATCGGCGATCACCGCTCGTAATGGCAATGATGAAGGCAGGAGTAACAAGAAAACGTCCCCTTTACGACCGGGTGGAGCCTCCAGAGTCTTTTTCTGGCTCGTCATCCGAGCCTCGACGGGTACACGGGCCGGTGCACGTGTAACTCGTCAATTGCCGGCCGTGCACACTGTGATCTCCCGGACAGGATCGTCCATATTTACGAAGTACCGTGTCCGACACTCGTGTTCGATTTGCCTGAGCAGTCCGAGCGACATCTCGGTCTGTCGAACGGCTGGTTCGTGCCGGCGCTCACGTAGCCGCGTGGGTCGTTAATTGAGCAATGAAACGTCCGCGTATATGGCGCAACGAGTGACTAGTCGCGGGTAGCATCGCGAACTAGTCGAGTGGGACTCGGTGAAATTTATGCGAAACTGGCAAACGTGACGGGTGTCGGAGGAGCGGCGAGGGACGGCCGAGGACGAGGACGAGGACGAGCCGCGAGAAAGGATTGGGAAGAGAGATGTAAAGGAGCTAGAACGGCGCGAGTGGTCGGCCAGAAAGGGGCTGGGTCGGCTAGAATATCGAAAAATGTGGCGATAAAGGAATATAAAGCACGGCGACTGTTGAATACGCAGGGATAGAGGAGCAAAAGGACGAGGAGATAGAGACGCGGAGATACGAGGACGCGGATGCACGGGGACACGACAATACGGACAATACGTGGAAATATAGAGCGACGGAGAAATAGAGAAGCGTAATAAAGAAAAAAAAGGGCGCGGAGCTGCTTAAGATATGAATGAAACATTAAGGAAAAAGAAGGAAGCGAGGCTTCGAAAGGGAACGATCGAGGCGGACTTAGAAAGCGGTACGAAACGAACGGTGAACAGCGGTTCGGTCGATCTAGCCTCGAAATTTGCGAAAGGGGAAAATGGCAGAGTGTCGAGGAGGAGGAGGAGTATGGAAAAAGCGAGCAATGGAAGAAAATAGAGCGGGAGAAGGACGGGAAGGAAGCGGAGGGAGAAAAATAGGGATCGTAGATCGATTTAACCGCGACTGGACGGATTCAATAACTCTGTGGATGGAGAGGCTCGGTGCCTCGGTCTCGGGCAGCGTATTCCAAGGTATTCCGGTTAAACGTGCGTGGCAACCGATATTTACCCATCTCATTATCGTCGGGATTTATGTTACGATCGAGCGGCGGAGTTTTCCAGGTTGGCTCGCTATTAGGCGAGCGGCGTTCGTCAATTATGCGGATCATTCTTGTCGTACCACCGCCGACTAGATTCGTATCTTGTCCAGGAATAAATATATGCCTCTCTCTCTCTTTCTCTCCCTTCCTCCCTCTCTCTCTCTATACTCCTCCACCACTGTCTCCACGCCGCCAGACGTCCCTTAAGCGGTATCGACGGATACGAGGCGCGCGCGTGCACGCGTCGCGAGTTTACACGGTTACGCGGTGTTTCCCACGCGGACGCATTAATCAGTCCGCGATTTATACCTATTAGCCGTTCTGATAAATCAATTTGCCATGGCGAACCGCGCGATCCTCGCGGCGCGCGAGCGCGTTCTCAGCCGCGGCGCCGCGCCGAGGAAATTCTTCCACCGCGCCGCCTTTGTGTCTGCCTCGCGAGGTTATTTTAAGTTCCATAAGGCAGGCCGGGTGCAGGCGCGTGTATCGATATTTCAACGTCAGCCCGCGTTATGCGATGGAAGACGTATACCAGAGGTATGCGCGCGTTTCGAGGCCGAGCTTCTGCACGCTCGTCGCGGCTTTTCGACCATTCTGCCTGCTCGGATTCCGAATTTCCTCGCGAGCTTCCATCGAATACGACCGTGAATACGCTCCGAAGCTTGGAGCTTCGACGAGCGTGACTTTCACCGGACACGTAATCCATTATGGTTGCAGCCTATTCAACGTTGACTCTTACGCGCGACTCCGCCATTTTAGTACTACGGGACAGATATATATCGGTCTTCTGCACGATCGTAAATCATCGTCGATATTACGAAACGATATTATTCCGACAAATCAATGGTACGAGTTATTGGAAATGTTAATAATTTTTGGAAATCGGTAGATCTTTTTGGAACATGTACGTCTGTTGGCAAGTGTGTCTCGTTACGCGATGATAAGAGCATAAAGAAGTTAGCGTAGCGATTTCGATTACCGAATCCTTAACCTTGGCCGGAGCAAGAGGAACAAGAGCCGGAGAGCATCGATCAATGTCCCTCATTCCCCGAGAAAACGCCTTCATTATCATCCTTTAAACCGAGCACCCGTCCTCCTTCCAGCTCTGTTCCCAGTCTTATTCCCTCGCCGATTCCCGCCATCTTTCTCGATTCTTGCTTATTCTACTTTTATTTCCCACAGTGCCGGCCGTGAGTCGCTCTCGATCATGCTATCTCCGCGGCGGTACCCTCTCGATATTCCCCTAACGAGTTTAATTAATCTTGTCGTTATTACGCCGCTCCTTGTATGCAAAGCGACCGGTCGGCCGATCTTCCGATCGCGAGACGTCATTCAAAGTCAAAGGAGCGGAGCGTGGAACGTCGCGGACGTCGTGGTACGTCTCGTCGCGTCGCGTCCAGGCGCGTCTCGTCCGCGACGTCGTGCACGAACGGTCGGGGCCCGATCGATGGTACAGATCGATGGAGAGCCGATCGACGGAGAGCCGATCGATCGTGCCGCGATGCGTCCGTCCCGCGCGTTTTCCGCTCTCTCGCCCCTCGCCTGGGCCCTTGCCATGGAACCGGCGTCCTTCGGGCGAATAGTAAAAACGGTACGCGTCTCGGGGCCATTGGTCCTCGCGAGAGCGTATCCTCGCCGAGCGGAACAAAGCGGCGCGAACGCGACGCTGATCGCCGCGCTCGATAAGCCGAGCGGCTGGACCGCGCCGCGTCGCAGGGAAAAATCGGCTCGCGCGGAGAAAACGCGTGCCAGAGAGCAGAAGGTAGCGCGGCGTGTGGCAAGGTCGACGAACACGGTGTTACGAGGATGGAGAAAGATCGCAAGGTCGCGTTTGCATAAACGCTCGCGGCCTCGCGGTACTCGGACGGAAACCGAGAGGCCGATGCTGCACGACCTGCAGGACGCTTCAGCCGCCGGCGTCGCGCCGGGATAAAGGCTCCTCTCTCTCGTCTGGTTGCTCGCTCGCGCGAACGCCGAGCTGGTACTCGCGCGGCGTTGGATACGTCGGGAATGCGATGCGACAGTTGTCCGACGACAAGAACTAGGCTGCTCGCGAAACTCGATATCACGATGATAAGATGCGACGCGATCGACGCGCGTGAATCAGGAAGCGGCGGTTTAGAGGCGGAAGGTTGAGAAAACGCGGTTAGGTTCTGATCGCCGGCTGACGCGGTTAGACGCGGATCGAGGAGACTATAATTTCGGGAGATTTACGTCGGGTTTGTTTGCAGACAGGAACGGCTGAAGATTCGTTTACCGATAACTCGATCTCGCCTGGAAATTTACGTCCGAGGCCAGCCGCGAGTCTGCCGGATGCGCGGAACAATCCTCGCTTCCGACGTTTTCCCTGAATAACTTAATTCGCGACTAGCTGACACGCTGGAACAAAACGAGCGATCAATTTGTCCCGCGAAACACTATCCTCCGAGGATCGATAGCGCGAGATTGCTATCGAGGCCCGCCGAAGATAACAAACACGTTTCGCTGGGTAACGACTGGCCGAGAACCCGGGAAAACACGATCATCCCTGATAGGAAATCATCCCCGGTCGAATCGGCGTGAGTCGATCAGTTCGCAATGTCGCGTAGCCACCCCGAACGCGCGAGTATCGTTATGAAAGGTATTATTAACGAGGAGAAGAGGTCGAGAGAGAGAGAGAGAGAGAAAGAGAATCTGAAAGGGTCGATCGCGGTGCGGACTATAAAATCCGCAGGGGAACTTACATATATTATTAGAGCGGCGAGAGGAGGCCGTATAAATGCGTCGAAGGGTGACGTCCCGACGCGCTGATGCTCGGGGCGTACACGAACTCTGGTGCTTTAATGGGCTCGTTCTGTCTCCGGCGCCGAGGTATCCCGGACGATTCGCCCGCGTTTCGCGGGCTTTCCTCGCCGCGCAGAAGCTCGGCCGCGCCTGCCACGCCGCGGCGTCCTCTCATGCAAATGACATTGACCGCCAGGAAGGAGGTTATCCGCCAATTAATCGACCGCTGCCGCCGCAGACGCCGCCGCGTAAGCCCGTCAGTCTGTGCCCTTCGATGCGCGTCCAGGCGCGAGATATTTCCCTCGAACCCGCTTCTTCTTGGTCCCTGTCTCTCTCTCTTTCTTTCTCTCGCCACGAGCGTATACCTGTCTCTCTTTATCTCTCTGCTTCGCTCCGACGCCGGTTATTAGCGTAGAAACCGCGCGCGGCGCTGACCTTCCTGCTCTAATTTATATTCATTTCGCGGAACCTTGGGATCAAACGATCGCGGCCAGATGGAAACTTCAGCCCCGAGCCGTTCCGTGATTGGGTTATGATACGAGGGTTTAAATGGAAAATTCTCTTTCCGTGACGCTGTCTTGAGAGGAACGTTGCGAGCGGCGCGGACGGGCTGCGGTGGGTGTGCGCGGTGAATTGCTTGCCGAGGTTCCCGAGGAAGTTTCAGGCACTGTGGCTTTGAAACGTCGCGTTCCAGTGTGGGATGAGGATGATGTAACGGCGCTGCGAGATGCCGGGTAATAATCTACGGGGTGTCTCGAGTGTTAACGCCGCATTCCGGACTCTTCGGCAGACGAAACGCTTTCTGTTATCCGCGTCGATCTGAAACGTCGAGTCAATCCTTGTTACCGAGTTTTCACGAGCTTAAACTTTCCCGAGTTCACCGATATCGCGTTCTCGTAAAAGACTGTGCAGCCTCGAAACGTAATTCCATCTCGGGTCGATTGCGCGTTACGTCTGCGAAGAATAGAAGGTTACAACCGGAGAAGGATGCCTCCGTTGGCGTCCGTCCCTGATTTCGCGCGAGCATACAGCCTCTCTCCTCGCGGCTTTATTTCCTACGGCTGCGCGTAAAATTTATTCGAACGTAAAACGTTGTTTGCCCCGGTGTCAGTGCTCTCGCAGGATCCATCGATACGTAAGAAACGAAGGAAACGCGGTGGAGCGGTCGCGGCCGGGAGATATATCGCTTCTTTTTCAACGAAATCGCCCGGCTGCTTGGCGATGCCACGGTATAGTTTCCATACATCCACCGGCAATTTACAAGGGAGGAAAAATTAAGCTATACGCGGCCGCGCGGTGTTCTTGCGAGGGAACATCTGCGCACGGAAACCCGGCTGACAAAGGCATGTGCTTGACAAACCTGGACAATCTCATTTGTAGATCATATTTCATTCATCAAGACACGCTTCATCATCTAGATTTATGGACGTTGATTCTAGGAGGGTTCTGCGTCGCTATCCGCCGCTGTTACCCTCTCCCGCGGGCACAGACTGATCAACATCCCTGACGAGCGTAACAAAGAAACAGGCTACGTGCAGCGGCGAAATTTATAAGCAGCAGGCATTCGGTCGGGGGTAAAAAGTCGCTGATACCGAGCCGGTAAAAACAAAAGCTGTCAGGGTAGCGTAATTAACGTCGCGTCGTCTATACATAAATTTAACGACCTTCTTTCGCCTATAAAACAGGAGCGTCCATATCGAATAAACGCGGGCAAGTAATTACCCGGCCATTGCGCAATCAGCGGCTCGAGGTATCTCGAGATAGGCGCGACGAGTCGCGATAAGCGAGCGGAGAACGGCGAAGAGGGCTTGGAACGGCGTCGTGACCGGTCAAAATCTCGCTGTCCGACGCGGACGAGGCGGAAGCGACGCGAGATCCGCCGCGACGTCGCGCGTCACCTCGGTCAGAAGTCACGTCCCATCGGAGTCGAGGATTGCGTCGTGACTCGGTCGAAGCTCACGCGAGCGTCGTCACGACTCCTCGAGCTGGCAGAAACGTCGCGCGTCGCGTCGCGAGGACGAGACGCGATAGGGAGCCGTGGTTGAAAATTATCCGACACGTTCGATCGTAGGAGCCGGAGGTATCGAAGCTTGCAGTTACACGCGATATAAATGATCGCGCTTTCATAGATGGCTGACATTATGGCTGACGTTGAAGGCACCTGCAACGAAACGCTTGGCGTAATCGCAGCCCTCGTAATACGAGTCGCCTGGTTCCCGCGGCGATAAATTCGCGCGGATGAAATAATCCGGAGAAATCTCGCTTCGAGCGGAACCTGGAACGGAAGTTGGCATATAATTTTTCTTCGCGGCGTGTCGCACCTTCGACCGTGTTACGGTAATAAACGCGGGTCGTCGCGATAGGAAGACGAGGAACTCGCGACTAATCGGCGGACGAAGCGACAGCGAGTTAACGAGCCGTGGGCATAATTACGACAATACCAGCGATAACACGGGCCGCGGAGATACTCGGCAAACAAATCAATGTATAGAACGTAATCAAGTGGCCGCGATCTCCGTGTGAAACGCGGCGGAGCGACCGCTATCGCGGAACGTGTAATTTCAGCGCAAAGAAACGCTGCTCGGAGCAACGACAGGGAATAGAAACTCGCTGAAAGCAATTGAACCTATCTCTCTACCCCCTGTTGAACCCCTGCGTCTGCCTGCGCCCCCCTCGGACCTCGGAGGCCACCGTGTCCCGTAATTACAGGATATCTGGAAACTCCGACACCGGCCGAGCGACTTTGTCTTACCCATATTCCGTTCTATAAGCGTGCAACCTCTATCCCTCTGCCAGAGAGAGGCGCAGAGAGAGAAAGAGGAGAGAGAGAAGAGAGACTCCCTCCCGCCACGGTTAAATCCTCGCGAAGCGGGACAAGCCGATAATTTAGCGGTTTTGTTACTTCTTGGCTGCGGCTCCTCGCGTTTTACATGCTTAAAGCCACTGTGCGCCAATCTCGCCCGCCCCCCTCGCCCCCTTCGGCCACCATGGCCGGCCAACCCCGTCCGTAATCCTCGCTCCCTCGTTTCCCGTCTCTCCGTCTCCGTCTTCCGCTCGGCCGCCGAGCAGCACGCTCCGATCGCGGGCCACCTCGCCGCGATCTCGCTCGCTTCACGGTCGTCAGCGGTTTCCGCTGAAGCGCAGTTTCGATTTCTACGCCGCGCTTCTTCCGAGCACCGCTCCGCGCTTATTACTCCGCCGTTTCCCCGCGGTAGCCGCGGAACGGTATTCAACGAACCGCGATTTACGAGTTCGGCCGAAAGCACGACGATTACGCGTGCCATAGGCGTGTTTCTTTGTACAAGAGGAGCCCGTGCTAGAAAAGCAAGGGATCGGGCTGGAACGAGGAGGAAAGGGGCGCAAGAAGCGCGCCGCCGCGACGCAGCCGCGATCGGTTTAATTATTAGTTAGCCCCTCCGCGTAGGCCTGCGTGTATCTCGGCGACTTTTTCGCCTTCCGGCGGGAAAATAGGCGCCGCGCCGCGCGGGAGGTCTCGGCCGCGCGGAATCCGCCGCGCGCGGACGCTGCAGGGATCCAGCGTGGGAATTTCGCGGCGCAGCCGGGTGTAATCGCGTGTCGCGGATCTCGAATAGATCTCCGGAAGATATCTCAGTGTCGAGAAGGAAATTCTTCTCTCGAAATAAATCCCTTTTTCGGAAGTATCCTCGGTCGTTGCTCGCGTTTCGTGGAAGCTTCGAAACTCGAAGCTGTCGTTTTTCTATCTCGTGATCATCGTGCAGCGGCTCTTATTAAGACGGAATCGTAATTACGCTACTTATCCATCCTCGTCGCTCCACTTTAATTAACATCGTTCACGTGTGCTGCAGCGGATACAAATTGCAGATCGGTAATTCCGGCTGAAAAGTTCATCCCGCGGAATTATACCTCGGCGTTTTTACATAGCCGGAAATCCGAACAGCGATTCGGTTACACGAACCGGAGCGTTAACACGTGCGCGATCATCCTCGCGAGGAATCGGTAAGCTACCCCGAGGATTTCGAGCGGAGAACTTCGGGAACTTTCCGCGCTGTCGGATCTGAGTCGGATAGAAAGACACATCTCGGCCCGAGGAGGAACACCGACGATCGGGCGAAGGGAGCATTATTAACCGACAATTTACCGATAAGATCGACGATGGATCTCGCGAGGAAGGGTCTCGAGGGGGAGGGAGAATTAATAAAGAATCATAGCCGCGGGTGGGGCGTTTCTGCCTCTCGAACGACACGCGAGATCTACAGGGTGATAACCGCTTCGATTATCCCGCGGAAAATCGCGAGCGCGCGTCATAAATTGCGTGTGTAGTCTCTATCGCGAGGCTCGGTGAAGCGGAGGCAACAAAGGGGACCCCGTGAGCCGATTTCCAGAGAGATCCCGCGTTGCGAGCCGAGCCGAGAGAGATTCTCGCGACGCAGCGCGGCGGAAAAATGGGAACGGAAATTCTGTATCGCGCGGATCGTTGCCAACGCGAAAGGGGCGCCATAGGCGAATACCGTTGCATCGGCAGATCGGCGAAAGAAAGGAGGACGTGGATCGCGGATGGTGAATCGCTATCGCCACTCTAGATCGCCGGGAATGCCGGGCCTAAACGGAACCGGCCCGGCCTGCCGCGACATGGGAAATTCTGTTCGCTTCTACGACAACGAGATAGATAACTGATTCTGCTTAGAAACGGGAAGAGAGCGCGCTTTGCTTCGAGTAGAAACGGTCGGGGTAGATCGGACACGTCGGTTCTCAGTCTTCCGGACTTCGTTTCTACGCTTTCGAGATCGCAGAGAGTTGTATTTGACCGTGGTTCTAAGTTTTGAAGTTTTAAGGTTAATAACGCGAGGTCAGCGAAATTAATATTAGATTCGAAGCTTCTTTTCTCTTTTGAAAAGTGATCGTGAGGCATTGTAGGGGAAAATGACGAAAGTAATTACTCCGTGGCGAATGCACGCGTCACCGCAAATCCATCCGCGAGTTGGATGAAAGCGAAAGCGCATCGATCCTCGAAGAGTATCCGAAGAGAATCCCATGGATCGTGAGGCTGTTCTCTGTTACGTTATTACCATGGCGAATGCTGGCAGAGCACACGAAACGCGCGTCACTCGAAGCGTAATCGTTAAGCTCAGCCGTACCGAGCCGATGAATTCGCAATTTGTCTAAATACCCAGAACTCCGGTGCGCTTCAAAGGATAATTAGACGTCCACTCGATCCATATACGCGGACAATGGACGGATCGACCTCGCGATCATTAATCTTCCGAAACGGTGAGGATTTCCCTTTTCTCTTCTGTTTTTTTCCTCTCTCTCTCTCGCCTTTTTTCTCCTTTCGTCGGAAGAAAGCTTCCAATCTAATTTACACTTTCTCACGTCAGCGAAATTAAATCACCGCGCCGCGGCGTTGGCTGATTTATGGACACGCGCAGCCCGCCTAAACCCGATAAATCACTAAACATTATAACAAAGCGATGCAGCCCATTATACCGCGACGCTGCGTCTACGAACGGTCCGTCGAAAAAGTGCCATTATTTACGCGGTGCGTGGCGCGAGGGGGAGAAAAAAATGGCACGGTTGATTTACAACGACACCCACAGACGTGGCGAGCTCGCTTATAAACGCATTTGCATCGTATGGCACCGGCCGGCCTTTTTATTCGCGGGCACGAATTGCCCAAGGTCGTGAGCATCGGGCCGTAACCTTTGTAGTCGGAAATTTATAGCCACGAATGGCCTTGTCAGCTGGTAATCACGCTGAACAGCGAAGCACGCGCGCGAGCCCGCTCGTAACGTTCGATGGTTCCTTTAAGAACCGGCAGAAACGCGCCTCGGCAAATCGCGGTATCCTCGAATCAATTTTCCTCACCCTTTGTTCTCCGGCTCTGTGGCCGGTGCAGCACTATCCCTGCCGCCATCTTCCCTTCCTTTTGTCCGTCAAGACGCGCGTAAACCCGGCCCAAAAGCGACGCTAACGAGCGCAACAGCTAGAGCCTCGTAAACCGTCAACCTTTGACTTCCGCGACTCGATCTCGTTCCGTTTCCCAAGCCAAAGGGTACCATCTGCTGGTGCTAATTCGTTCTCACGGCTGACAGTTGACACTGTCTAACCAGAGTTCTAATCTGCAACGTCCACTGGGTGAGTCTCGTGGAGTTTGCTTCCCCGAAGACGAAGCCGTAATCGAAATTGTTCGGCAACTCTTAGTCGTCGAGAATTGCGAGTTTCTCTGAAAACGAAGGATTACGCGAAATGGAAACAAGGTAGGAGGATCATTCTTATATTACGAGATAGTTGAAAGTATCTCGAGTTTGTTAGTGTCTATGATTATAATTATTTGTTCTTCTGGTTAAGTAAAATTGTTCATCAAAGTTCAAAAATACGCACCTCAGAGCGTTTTCTATGTATATTCTTGCATTTTTATAAATAATCCTGTATTTAACATGAATTTGCAATGCTGTAGAGTATTCTATAGGCTTTTATAAAGAAAAAACCATGCAGAAATAATATCAAAATGATGTTTAACGTCGATGGGACGGTGAAATATATGTCGGCAACGCTTAAGCGGGATTTTGCCACCACGCAGTTATTCTTCGCTCATCTACCTTCATCAGGACCTGTTATGCATAATCCAGTTATGCATAATCCACACCGATCTCATCCTCTAGTAGATCTCGTTTTTTGTATGCATGACATGCATATGTTTTCGTGTAGCTTTTTTTTATACTAACCGCGAAAATAAGAAATTTCTCTCAGCCACGTGTAACTCGAAACAGTGTTTTTATTCGATGCGTAAATACAAATGACTCTTTAATAAAAAGTTGTGAAAAAAAGTAACTGCTAATTGGTGTTTGATTAGGGTATCTTTGATACGCTGATAGACATACGCCATTATGGCGCATTTAAGGGTCTCGATGCGTAGCCACTTCCATGTGGTGAGTATTGGTACCGTTTTCCAGAGAAAAATCTTTGTTTTCAGGTCTCACAATGTAGAGATAATTACGCATCCAGACGCAAGCCTAACTAAGATATTTTATTTCAATAGACTCTTATATTTCAAAGTTTAATAAATCATATGCATATTTTTAAATACGCGAAGGTGATAGTGCATTTGCAATTACGAATGCTTGTCCAGCAAAGTAAATTTCCCGGGAATCACTTAATAGATATAACAGACTACTCGTTAAAATTTATCAGACAGTGTCATTACCCGGAAAAGCTTCGTCATAGGTGTAAATACTACTCGCGACAAGCGTCGATCCATCGACTCGTACGACAACGAGAAAACTACTCGGATCTAACTGTCAACGAGCGTAACAATAGCCGTATGACGCATACTCTCCAGTCTCTCCATCGTACGAGATTGTTCCGCGAAAGAGAGAGAGAGGTCTTCGTCATCGTTCGAAAAGCCGTTTCGAGATCTGTTCGGCACAATTCTTCCAATTCGAAATTATTCCACACACATCCGTTCCACTCGCGTTCGTCCGTTGGTACGTTCCTGGTAAATAGATCCGAGCTCGTTCGTAACGAACCGAGCGGTCGTAAACCTGGAGATCCATTAAAGAAGTAACACGACGGTAGGAAATAATGGAAAATATGTCCGAGGATAATTGTAGGAGATAAAAATAGCGGGGAATCGGTGGAATCAGAAAAGTAAAAAGGAATCGGTCGGAGCGACGGGATCGGGATCGGCCGGTTGGAATCGTCCTCTAACGAGATCTCGGTCAAGAACAGGTAAGACCGATCGAGACACCGGTCGGCGGCCTGTCTTCTCGATTATTGATTAGAAACCGGAGAGATCGTCGCTGCGGAGACGAAACGTCCCGCGTTTTAACGATTCGTATGCATCGATGATCGCGTTGCCGCAAATTAATGACGTCCGCGATGGAAACGCGTTAACGTACGCGTAGGTAATGTTTTTAATTTCGCCGCGCCATCTTCCTGCGGCGCGATTTTTTGCCCCGCCTGATTATCAGCGGGTTCCTCCGTGAACCAGGGTATATATATGTAAATACGTCCGCGCCGGCAAAGCGTTTCATTGGGCATTAAAACGTTGAACGCTAAGCGATAGTTAGACGACACGCGTCTGGTCGATGCCAGAAGATTGGAATTGCACCTCTCGTGCACGCCGGCGACACGTGAAACGGATGTTTCTTTCATGGGATATGCGTTTAAGGTAAGTTTAACGTTAACGAGAGGCAAATAAACGACCGGGCGCCGGGAGGAAGAGGATTTCGTTCGCTCTTTCTATTTTTCTTCGTTCCGCTTCTCGTTCGATTCGTTCTGCTTGTCGAACGGCCGCGATACCGGACGCGTTATGTTACTTTAAACACACAATATCCGACGATCTCGCGTCACCGTTCAAACCGCTCAATGCGTAACGGAGCCACATTACGATTTCATTGTACTCGGAAAGGTTCCTCGAGATTCCGCACGCCGATTCCCTCGTCTCCGTCTCGCCTCGCCGAGACCTCGTTTCGCTCTCTCTCTCTTCCCCTCGTAATGTCTTTTTGTGCGTCGCTTTTCGTCCCGTCGTCACGTCCATCACGCTCTCCGCTCGCGGATCGCCGTTACCGCTCCTTTATTCGCTATTGAAATCGGGTTATTAACGTTAAACCTACCGCGACCGGCCAAGGCGCCGGTGAACCAACGAACGGAAGGATATCGGGTACAACGATAACGTTGCACCGGGAATTTTTAACGAGAACCGTTTAAAATCGGACGTACCGTGGCGTTTCTCAGATTTCATAAGGCCACGGTCACACCGCGTGCATTTTTCTGACGAATTAACGTTCCGATGACTGACTTTGTGGATCACCAGTGCACCACGAATCGAGCAGGGCTATTAAAAGTAGAACGTTTGTCGGCTAAACGTAACAGGCGATGGTTGTTACAGTGGAAACCCGTTTTCGTGCTGCAGAAATGGAGTCCGAGTCGTTTGCACACACGATCCCGCGATTAATTAGATTCCAAACGATTTATTTTATTTAATTCATCGACTTAAACTTTAGCGTCACTCTTCCGAAGCTGTTACTAACTTNATCGACTTAAACTTTAGCGTCACTCTTCCGAAGCTGTTACTAACTTACTACTTTCAAAAATTGACAAAAATTTATCTCTAAAAGAAAAAAATTAGTTCTAAAAGAATTTATCGCGTCGAGGTGTCTTTTTATTCGATTTCTTATTTCAGTAGGTTAACGAGAGACAGATCTCGAGGATTTCACGCGATATTTATCAGGCGGAGTTTGACCACCACTGGTAAATGCATATACCGGCGGAGGTTCGTCTTTAGGCATTACTCGTGTTTGCAAACAATAAAGGCAGAAAGCTCATTGAATGGCCGGCGTGAATGGTCATAATACTTTTTATTTACGAGGCGGTTAATGGAGGATTCCCGGTAAAAATCATCACGTATCGGGGAGCACCAAAACGAATGCAAGTATGATTGAACCTAATGGTACACTTACCGCGGTGTCGATAACTAGCCTGACTGGTTCGCCTCTGCTTATGGTTGCGCTTGACGTTAGAATAATTATAACCGTCGGTCTCGAAGGAAGCGGCGCGAATGTTGGCACTACAGTTACTTTGTCAAGAGCTGAATTTCGGAAAAAATCGAAACGACACCGTTACTCGTCCTCCAGGCCCGATCCTGGTAAGTGTTACGCGTATTGTTCTTCCGTGTTCACCTCACTCCCACGCGGGCCCACGCAAATCCCTATTTCGTTGAAATCTCGACGATAAATACTGCGCGGATTAGATTTCACGTTGGTCGCGAAAGAGCGTGCTATTTAAAATTCAAATTTCTCGAACTTAATTTCTGCCTTGGCCGACGAACGTGGAACCGAGTCGTAAATTTAATCGCGAGTAATCTCGGGTAACGTAGGTTCCGTGACACGGTACTTTGGAAATTGGTGGTTTAATCCCGAAGAAAGTGTATCGAAATCGGCTACCATCGAAATACCAATTCCAGTTTGGTAATATCTTTCGTTTCAAGTTATTTTTTGTTTCCTTCTTGTTTCCCCTTAACACGATTTGGATGCAACGAGGAATTGATTAACCGTGTTACAAGAGGATGGACAGGGTAAAAAGTAAAACGAAAGCTAATCTGTTACCGTTTATTATTCGCTAGATGGCCGCTTCTTGCTTCTTTTCCCGCACGTTATCTGCCTATTTATCTATAACTACATCAAAAGTGATCTCACTGCCGCGCATTTTAAGTTATTATATTCGGAACGCGGCTTGTTGTGTCCATACTGGACGTTCCGATAAATAACCTCCTCTGTTATCGACCACCGTCGATAGCCCATAACACCTACGCGGCCCGCTAATGGGAATCTTTCATAATCCACTTAACATAAACCATCAGGCTGATTCAATTCTCACGCGGCACTAAATAATTCGCTATCAGCTTTCAGAGCCACCTAGTCTCAGGCAGCGGGGCTTACGGCCGGATTACACGCACGTAAATTTTCTCGAAATCGTCCAAACTATCTCGTACGATCAATTTCCTCTTATTTCCGTTTCCGCTGCCGGGTGTATAAATATCGATAATGAGCATCGACTCATCGGCTAACCACGCAAGAAATATAAAGAAGCTGTTTATCCCGTTCCTCATCCGCCGCCCACAGACGGGCGCGAAACTCTCGTGATTTGAATAAACATGAAAACATCGCAGCTGGAACGAGAGAAAAAGAACCTGGCGGATAACGAGGCGTCGTTTTATCACTCGAACGTTATCAACGAGAGCGCGTTGAATCCGTATCTATATTAATATCCCCAAGTCTTCCCTATGGGATAAAAATTCTCGTCGACGTCGTTTACGATTTTTTGCGGCGAGAACTCTTGAGATTTCTTGATAAGAAAAATATATTTGCCGAAGAGTAACATAGCAGTTAATAAGATATAAATTAACTAAGAATTGCTTGCTGCTTATCAGCCTAAATGAAATTGTTCGTTATTAACCATTTCCGCGAAATTTCACCGCTTACTTTTCAACGAATTCCTTGCTTTTGGGTATCCAGTGCATTGTGCAACGAGTTTTATTTTACCGAGAAAGCGGTACGATGTAAAGAGGCCAACACAAACGGAGGAAATCTGTGAAATGGTGGAGCCTGGAAATGAGCATTGTTAATTCATACGTATATTACACAGAGAGATGAAAATAGCGAACAATGGGACAGACGCGTTTAACAACGAACCTTAAAAATGTAGATCTGTTGGGATCAGCTGCGAAGCGTGTCGCAAAGCACAGGGTTAAAGGGAAGAAAAACGGCGGTCGTATATCATGTCGCGGTCGTTTGCCCTGTGTCACTCGTTCAGGCCGTGACACTAGGAATCTTAGACAAGTGACACATCTGGTATTTGTCGTCTATCGTTGGCCTGCGGCAAAAACGCTCGGTTTTTTCGCGCGAGGAATCCCTGACCCGGTTCCGCGGAAAGACAGCGACTGTTCCTTCTCGTAAGTACACGCACGTTCCATCTTCTTGCACGCGAGCTGCGCCAAGCGAGCGCGACACGCCGGGGTTCGGTTAATTGAAAACAGCGGTGCATAAACGGGCCTGGTCCGTAATTACCCTCTCTGTCCTTTTTCCGGGGTAAAAATCTTGCCGCGATATTAACGCAGAGACGGATTTCACAAGGGAACCAGAGGCTGCTCGGTTTTTGCCCCTAGCGCCTAGCGTTTTTCTCGCGAAAGAAAAGGGTAACCGTGCGGTTGCACCTGTTGGGTTAATGCAAAGCGTTGGCTCTGTAAATCATCGGGATCGCTGGAATTCGAGGCATTTTGAACAGTTGTTACGTACACTGCCCGGACGTGTTTCATTTGCACACCGACAGCCTTGTACGTGCCACAGTTCTACTTTATTTCCGACTGACGGCTTTCTGGTACATGCATCTTAGAGTTATATGACGTTCTGGGAATGCAAGCGTACAGGTGTGCGTACTCGTGGCTAGGTGAAACGTGCTCGTCGTTATCTCACCTGCGGAAATTTCGCTTTTCCGCCCATCGAGATTTTACTCGGTTTAATTAACTCTTCTCGCGCGGACTCCTTCCTATCTACTTGTCCATGCAAATCAACTCTGACACCTTTTAACTGAAGACTTTGCGGGCCCTGGTATACAATGGAAACGAACAATCAAACATTTATCGACCAAAAAAAGCGGTTTAAAGTATTATTTTAAATCAAACGTGGAGTTGACAAAATATTCTAGTAATACCTAGTTAATTTCTCTACCACTCTTTTAAACTAGGAATCGAGATTACACAATGCTTAAGTAACACTCTTGGTAAACAGTGGAATAACAAAACTGATATTCTGCTGTCTGACTTCGTTTAAATCTTCCATCCACGAGGAGAGTCTTCACTATTCTATTATCTCGTTCTTCCCACTGTTTACTTCTCCCTCCATCCCAAATCCTACCCCATTAAGTTAGCACCACTTACAATTAGTTCTACCCGTGGCAGGAGATGTTCAGCGGCACGCGATGATACGAAATCGCGCGAAATTATCGCGCTTCTTTGCGCGTAAAGCGCGACGGTATAAGCGTAAAGCGCGGGAACATATTAAATCGGCGTGGGAAGGAGCAGAAGCGAGGAAAGTAATCAAAACTTTCGTTTATTATCGAGGAGAGAAAATAACGGAAGAACAAGTACGATGGCGTTTCGCGGGAAACTTTTCAGCAGCGGCGATACCCGAGAAAGTGGTCTGAATTCGCGGAACTCGAGAGAAAGAGAGAGAGAGAGAGAGAGAGAGAGAGAGAGGGAGAGAGACTTATTATTCCCGGGAAGAAAATTTCCATGCCCGGGAGAAAAGTGGCCGGGTGAATTAATTCTGGTGGAGCGAAAGCATTAATCACATTAAGCGTTAGGATGGTCGGTGCGAGGGGCAGCTCGTATCAAAGACGTCGTTGGCCTCGTTATCTCCGCGGCGTCCCTCGGTCAAAATAGTTGCGCGATAGAGCGCTTGGCTCCAGATATCTTCGTCGATTAATCGTGTCCATGATTATCAGGTGCACCGGTCGTTTTATCACTCGGCACACGAATAGGCATCACGCTACGGGCGGCCTTCCACCGGCCTGCCAGGTCGGGATCGAGCCGCGCCATCGCGACTGCTTCGATACCAAACGATTCGGCCTTCTTCTCCCGAGCGATTGCTTATTAGCCTGGCCGTAATACGAAAGTAATTACCGATGCATAAATCTGCCCCGGTGGAAAGCCTTCGGCGCGCTGAGAACCATCAAGCATTCCACTCGTAAAGCCTGTTAAAACCGTAAGCCTGTGTCACGTATGCACCTCGAACGTTTAGCCTTCTCCTCCCTCTCTTCCCTCTCCTCTCCTCTCCTCTCCGCCTTCTCATCCCCGTCCGTGCCCCGCGCCCGACCAGGAAGGGATTTCAGGGATTATCGCGATGTAACTCGAAGCAGTTATCCTCGACCGTTCCCTCTTAACCTTCAATTACTTAATTAGCAATATAAACCGCGGTATCGAACCGCTCGAAACGAGCGCGAGCTTTATATGGCATTCGCGTCATGTCGTGGACGTATCGGCTGATTCCACCGGGGCTGAGATTAACGGTTGTGCGAGTTCCCGAGGAAGGTTACAGGGCTGCTCAACCGAGAAACGAGGAAAGACACGCGTACTTGCGTGGAAATCGGGAATTCGTCGGTTAATTTGTCTACGTCCATCGCCGGACTCGGATGAAGAGAGGATACTTCGACGCGTGACTTATAGCATCGAATGACTCAACCAGCGCGTTGTCGGTCAGTAGGTCCGCGTCGGTGATAAAAACGTTTATAGACGATAAAATGGTAGGATCGACGTACGATTACTCCGGGAAAGAAAGACACTTTCCACGACGCGAATCGTCCGAACGATTGCACCCACAGCCCTTCGCGAAAGCGTTAATATTATATTTCCCGTTTCCGAGCGAATAACTCTCCGGTAAGATCCCCTATCGCGACTGCCGAGAGTCCAGCTTTTGTTTATTACCCGACCCTTCGCCACGTGAGCTTCGAGGGTTCCCGAAGAAAACCCCGGGTACACGCGCGCACAGGCATCCTCCCGATATTATCGCCACTTTCCCCGACTATATCACCACGATCCCGAAAAGTACGAAAGAATCTCCGAGTCGAGTCACTGTGTCCTTTAAAATTAAGCCATTCAATTTCCGCCTGCAATCCGACCCGAACGGTAATCTCTCTTATCGAAATCTCACTCGATCCGCTCGTCTCCGATCGAGCTAGTGCCTTTCTCGATCAAACTTTACTACCGGGTATCGTAGTTTTACAAGCTCACCCCCGAAGCGATCCTCTCTCTCTCATCGCCGTTATCGTCGCCACCCGAAGATCGATCGCGATCGCCGAAAAACCGAGGCCTGGAAGGGAATCGGCGCGATAAATCTCGAGCAGCGAGGTGGCCGCGAAACTCCTTATCTCGCGGCGATGCAAATTGGCGACGGGTGGAACGCGTCGGGGCGCCATTACCGCGGCGCGGCTTGGTCGGCTGGCCGCGCGAAGAAAAGGAGGACTCGTCACGGCCGCGATCGATCTTCCTCCGCGCAATTTCATCGTACGCGTTGATCAACGTGACTACGCGCGTGCATTCTTAGGATGGATCGATACGTAGGCGTTTCGCGATGGAAAATCGCAACGGTACCCCTCTGTCTCGTCCCGGGCCCCCTCGCCGGCGATTCGCTGTTCAGCCGAGCGAACGGAGGATCTTCTTCGGCGGTCGAATAGATGGAAGGCATTATTCACCGTCGCGAACACGTAGCCAGCCACGATTCTAACAGCGGTAATATGCTCCGGCGGCTCGGTACACCGTGCCGCTTGCATCGATCTTGTCCGATGTATCGACGAGTCGACGAAATAGTAAATCAACGGGCGGTCGGCCTAGGGTGCTCGCGGATAATCCCGGGTGGACACCCTGCAAGCTGGCGGAACGACGAGCCGCTGATGAATAGAAGCCTGCCACGGGGCCGCGGCCGTATTTAAATTCCACTCGTCCACTGCCAATTATATCGTGCTTTCGCGAGAATTAGCTTACGCGTTTGACAACATTCAAGAAAGAACGTCGCTTTTTATCTCTGTCGAGGAACAAACCGTCTTCGAGTAGAACGCGAGCGTTATGCGATATTAAGAGCGATAAAACGGCTTAACATTCGCGGCGTACCAGCGCGCGGAGGTAGGCTGGATCAATGGGGTATAAAGAACAATGAATCCGCTTGCAGGAGAAATTTAATTGGATTTGTCGTAGAATCCTACGCCTCGTATTGTTTGTTCGTCCCCGGGTTTTATGCTGTCCCCTGGCGGATCGTAATTCTCCTTTATTTTACAACTGATTTAATNCAAGAAAGAACGTCGCTTTTTATCTCTATCGAGGAACAAACCGTCTTCGAGTAGAACGCGAGCGTTATGCGATATTAAGAGCGATAAAACGGCTTAACATTCGCGGCGTACCAGCGCGCGGAGGTAGGCTGGATCAATGGGGTATAAAGAACAATGAATCCGCTTGCAGGAGAAATTTAATTGGATTTGTCGTAGAATCCTACGCCTCGTATTGTTTGTTCGTCCCCGGGTTTTATGCTGTCCCCTGGCGGATCGTAATTCTCCTTTATTTTACAACTGATTTAATCTCCCAAGGGGAGCTGTATCTCTCCGCTGAAATCGCCCCTGAATATTATAAATATGGTGATACGAGACGGTGGACGCGGACGGTTAAGTGGAATGCATCATTGGAATTGTAAAAGTACATCATCGTTATGGGATATGTATGAGATGCATATGAAATGCGAACATGTAAACGATCGGGTAGTTATTGGTCGCATGAGACTTTTACGCGTTTAATTCAATCCAGTTTATTATCATAGATATCTCTCCTATGCGGAGGAGCATCGATGCGCTTAATGGTATAGCAATCTCCTTCCCTGACATAGCGCGGGGCATGAACCTTCGTGTCCTTGAGGTTCGTTTCGCGGAAAAATTCGATCCACGGGATTCCGCGAACTTCCAGACGATCTTTCGGGTATTGGCGAAAATTCGCGGTCGATTTTAAGGATTTGTACACGCAGAGAACGCGTCGCGTGCTTCTTTCATCCCCGAGAAGCTAGGGTTTTTCGAGAAAGCGCGATTCGAGGCACGAAGCGCGGCGAGTTATGGCCGAGCCAGTTACCCGCGATGGTTTTCTTATCATTAACCCGGTTTGTAAGTATAACGAGGCAAGCGGATGTTGTCGAAGCCGCGGCTGCAGTCGATTGGGTCTGTTTGGACTCGTGTCCAATCTCTTAGGGTATAGATTAGTCGGAGATTGATTGTTGCGAAAGTTCCCATGCCGCGAACAAGGGGCTGAATATAAATCATCCTTGACTGATCGAGTATTAACAGATAGCTTATTGTTGATTCATGGTAAACCCCGATTATGAGATAGCCAGGTGTATTACGAGATGACAGAGCTTTAAGGCCGTGTAATTAAACGTCTCGTCGAGTTCGGCTTGACGCGAGCTTCCAGCCGTATTTAAATGTCGTAAGATGGCATGCTTTATTGCCGTGCGTAAAACGATCGGTACTCGGGTGTCTATTTAAATCTCCGATGGAACTTTAAATGTTCGCTGTACTCGTAAACTAGGCTGCAGTTACGACCTCGAAAATTATTCATGATTCCCAAACGACTCGAGCAATTATCAGCCCGAGTTATCCGTTTCCTCCTACGCCATTTTCGATATACTCCGATAAAAAGTTCAATCACGCGTGAAAGATGATATTACGCGGACGTGAGTTATGCTTCGAGTTCTATCTCCGATGAATCGCGATAAATAAACCATTATTTCGCGTTCTGCCACGAAATAAACATCTCTAACCCATTTCTCGCCATTAGTTCTATTTTGTGGATTTTACGGTAGACCTGGCGAGATATTAATCGAAATTTGTATATACAGGAATATACTGTCAGAATTATAAACGTTTCGTTTCGAGATATAAAGGATTTATCCAAAAGCGTCCTCGTAAATTGTACGGTTAATTTTCACTCGATTTAACTTAACTAGACTGTTCTATATACAATGCGAGGAGGGTAGTTAGTACGAAGCGAACTGAGAAACGTCTTGCGTTGAAAAAGGATTATTTCACACTGTCTTCGCTTAACGGCTCGAGTGTCTCTTAAAAACTATCGACGACTCGATCGTTTACAGGACGAGCACAGATTTATGGCGACCCGTTTGTCAGCGGTCGATGAGGCCCGTTGGATGGTAACCGCCGGGGCCCGTCTGTCTGCGACCGGCTAGCTAGGTGCGTGGGATACTTTCTTACAACGAACAAAAATCTGCTAACTCTAAAAAAGAAAACTCATTCGGCGAAATAACGACGAGAGAATTAAGTCTAATAGCATTTCCTAATCAGCGTAGATAAATAACTTTCTGCTCCATTGTATCTTACTTTCTCGACCAAAAGTTTCAACTTTCGCTAATTCAATTAAACGTCTACTCTTCCGATCCATTTATTCAGAAAATAATAGAAAGTCTCCGGATTTTGAATTTTCTATTTCGGTCAGTTTGACTATCGCTCAAAGATATACGAAAAGAAAACGGGAAGAAAGATTTCTCTTCTCCAGCGTATCGTCTGCCATTCACGGACCCAGGAGCCCCAAACTTGGTTCTGAATGGGCAAATGCGCTCGCTGAAAGAGCAGCTCGCGGTGAAAGGTAACTCCGGGGCTTCGATTCCCTCGGCGAGGATCGCGCCGTCTCCCACAGCGTTATGCCGGCAGAACCGGCGTAAAAGTCCGTCGGGAATGGCGGCGACGGCGCCGGAAGAAAGCCGCGTCCCACGGATTTGTTCCACGTTTGGCGCATGGGCCGTTTTTGCCGGCCTGGAGGTTCTCGCGTAGATTGGAAGCCTGGCTGGCACGTCGCGGCCGCGCAATTTCACGCTGCGACACGGTAAAACATAGTACGCAATCTCTGCGGCATCTCCGCCGATACTGCCTGTGTGGGCAGCTTCTTCCCTCGCCTTTGACACGCGGCCTCTTGTAAGTATAAATCCCGCGTTTTAGAGCGCGAAGGCCAGATTACGCGTGAATAATGCGCACCCCGCCCTGTCCCCGGCCGTTCTTTCCCGGCTCGGCCGAGTAGTTTGCCTGAGATTTACGCGGCGCGGATCTCCCGCGGTGTCGCGCGAATTGAAATTCTTAATCGGCCCTCGCCACCGTGATTCATGACCGTGCGCTATTGTAACGAGGACTTTCGGTGCTCCGAGGGATTTTACACGGCCGTGCATGCCCTCTGCCGGCCGGCAATCTCGCCGATGCAACGATAAGAAGCCGAGAGCAACGTATTTCAAACCGATGGTTCTATCTCCGGCTCAGTTTCGTGTGGATCGATTTTTCTCAGGCAACCGCGAACATCGTGTACAACCGAGCACCTATCTCTCTCTCTCTCTCTCTCTCTCTCTCTCTTTCTCTCTCTCTCTCTCTATGCGATGAAATTTATCGCACGCGTTTCAAAAGATTACTCGCGGATCCTCTTCCGCGAATAATGGCGGCGCTGGCATTTGAAAGACCGAGGATTTTCGTACCCTGGTCTTCCGGTGGACGACGAACGGTAATATAATTGCGGCGCCACTGTGGTCTTTCAACCTTTGAATAGAATGTTGTCCGCATGCGTGTATATATACGGTGCCGTCAGTTACTCATGACACGCGAATAGTTCTAGCGTTAACTGGATAAAACGGTGTCGAGATGCACAGTTTCTTTTAAAAAGGACGATTGACATGTTAAAGGTATCGCCGTCAAGAAAATTCGATTCCGAGGTAACCGGACGAACGACCGCATAAAATATTTTTCATTGACACGCGCGCGATATCCGTCTCGCGAGCAGCGAGTAATAATATTCCAAGTACACCCTTCGATAGCAAACCCTCATCCGGAAAATAACCGACATTTCGAAGCGTAGAAAAATCGGCGGGAATGCGCCCGTTGATACGATCCGGCGAATCGTTATTAAGCGCCGGAAAGTGTCCCACGAGAGTGGTTACTTAAGAATCGTAGGCGACGCCGAGCGTCGAATCGTGGCTCTGTTGGCTACTCGGGCAACGGAGGCATCCCCGCTCGCGATCGCACGCTTCCACTTTTATCCTCGTCCTGTCACGACCAGTCGCATCATTAGGCCATTCGGTATTACAAATGACGTCGAAGGAGCTCCTTCGAGCGCTCTCCCACTCTCTCCTTCTCTCTCACTCTCGTTCTCTACCGCACCGTCCCCTTCTCGATCTCCTTCCTCCTCGTCGTTCCGTTCCTCGAACGCCGTTTCCTTCTCCCTCCACCATTTTTCTTCGTTTTCCACCTTCCTCCTCCGCGTCTCTCATCCCTGCGCCGCCCATCCCGCGCCTCTCACCGCGTCGCGGCGTCTCCCGATCTTCTTGTCCGCGGACCAGCTCCACCAGCCGCAGTCAATCCCGGCGAACGGCCCTTTAACTGGATCGCTCGAAGGTTAGAGTAAAAAGCTGCAGGAAAGTCATAAGCATTTATGAGTTTCTTACGCGCTATAATAAGTTTGGAATGATTGTCGTTTGTATTCCGCCAATGCGCCGCAGCCACTCTTTCTTACTCGAGGGCCGCGAGGACGCGTCGCCGCAGACGCTCGCTCGCTCGCTCGAACGCGCGCGCCTTTCGTTCTCGCGCGGTGCATTACCGCCGCCGCCGCCGCCGCGACGGCCAAAGAAGCGTCCCGTCATCGATTCTTCTTCGCGCGTCGTTCCACGCTCGTCCGCCGGCCCGAGCCGATTACGCAATCGTTTCTCGCCTCGCGGCCACCCGACCGTAGCTTCTGCCGCTATTCGCGTCGCGTCGCGTCGCGTCGCGCCGTGCATCGGACACGGACACGGACACCGCGTCGCGAGTGTATTTTCAGCGCGACTGTTGCCGCGTTTAACGACCGTTCGCGTGTTCGACGTCGCTGACGCGAAATTACGCGGTTCCGCGGAGAAGCAGCGCGATGCCGAGTTACGCGAGTTTGTTCCGCGAGAAACGCGGCGGGATATGCGCGATGGTTGGTTCGCTTGTAAAGGCCGAGCGTGTACGCGCGGAATTCGTTCGGAGGCTTAGTAGGGATCGTAAGGTAAAGTGTAACCGGGGAATCGGCGCTGGGTAAATTATCCGTAGTTAATTTTACAGGGCCCGATCGAGCGCGATAGATTACGGATTTCAATGGGCTGTATCGATCGGCTCGAACAGTTACTAACGGAACGTTCCGCTTTCGCTCGCGTGTAATACGTATTCTTCTATCGGCCGAGCGTAATTAGGTATTTAATAATTAGTCGTTATCAGTCAATACGCCGGGCGCAAGGTAACGCCGATGAAAGAACAATGCGATATCGATCTAGCGCTTAATAGACAACGATTCTAATAGCAATTCGCCTTTCAAATCCCGATCGTTAACTTTAACGCGCCGGTCTTAGGATTCCTGTGTAATTGCTTTCTATTACCCTTCGGCGAAGGTTCTTCGTGCCGGCGGAATGAACGGTGGAAACGAAATCCTAAAAACTCGAAACAATAAAGGCTGAGCCATCTCCACGCCAGAATGCACTCTCTACGTAACTAAACCGGCGCTAATTGTAAACGCTGAATGTCCGGGGTAAAAAAACAGCCGTGTTTCACGAGCGTGTCGTAAACCTTTGCCCTAACATAGCTAAAGCCACACGAGTACACCAAGCGAGATCGGACTAAGCCAGGCTCCGAACCGTGGCCAGCGCTGTCTGACCTTTCCAGACGTTATCTACTGGCCGGCGTGTAATTGCCAACAGGGAAATCGATTCCACGCTTCTGATTGATTTCGCCTGTTACCGTTTCATGACTTATGCATCACGCCCTTTCATTTCCCGACGCTGGCTGCCAGGCTGTAATTCCTCGGCTGTTCGAAAGCGCGATCGAATCCGCCGGTGATTACGATCGTCCCGAGGCACGTACGATCGGCGAGTGGCCCGAGAAACGACAGATATCCGGGAAATCGGCCCCCGTTATGCTTTCTTTTAATGGAAAACGAAACGGTCCGCGATACCCTGGTTTCCAGAATTACTCTCGGCTTCCTTTATTTTCCCTCGAATCCCGCGCGCCGCGTCGCCAGTCCGTGAATCAAAGTCGCGCGTACGCCCATGAACGATAACGGGTGAGCGAAACGATTTTTCCCAAGGCCAGCCTCTGCCTTTCATTATCGCGATATCCATCGTAAGGAGCAATTTCGCGAGCCGACTACACGCGGACAGATACCGCGACCGAGATCCTCCGAGAGAGAAATATTTCACTGGAATCGCTACCGAGTAATTAACCGCGAATTTATCGTGTCTCGGTGTTTTTTATCTGCCTAGTTTCGCGTACGAATTCGCAGACGTTGAAGAGAGAAAGAGGTGGAAAGGTATCCAAGTACGCGTGAAATGTATAATCCCCGGGCTGAAATCGCAACGGTGGTTGCCACGATTTCCGTGGCCTTGAAACGCGGCTCGCATCTCCGGGTAGCCCCGGAATAATTACGCTGCTCACAGACAACCGTCTCGAATCGTTCTTGCAGTCATCAGTCTCTTTCGCAGAGCAAACATTAAGCGGCAGCCGCGGTACGAAACGTTTGCACCTACGAATTTCATTTGCCGGCGCATCAACTCCCCCGTGACTCTAACGAACCGTTTCTATTCGCCTGTTCCTACGTTTCGTCCCGGCACGAGGATAGGCGGAAGGTAACTTCCACGCAATTTCCGGCGACAGGGATATTTCGAAACGACCGCCGCGCGTGCTTCCAGTCAGCACGGTTTAAACGAACCCGATGCCAGGCCTGCCGCCGCAGCTGCCATCGGTCAACGTGCAATACGCTTTGACAAGTACAACAAGTGGCGGATGCTTCACGGTGGTCGGCGAGACGCCGGAAAAAAGAGACGTTAAGCTATCGAGTGGAAGAGGGGAAAGAACGTGCCGCAATCTGAAAGGTATCGTCGATCACCGGCCACGCCGGGGAAAAACGTCGATGGTTTGTTTGCCGATGAGAAAAACCGACGGCTATTAACCGTACACGGCGAATCGGAGACGGTGTTACGAAATTCACCGATCTGCTCTGTATTTTCGTGCCACGGATCACCGGTTTCCGTTAAAAGTCGAATGACCCTGTAGGATATAAAGGAATGGCCAACAAGTCGATCTCCAAGCGATTTTTGGTCCATTGCAGTCGATACTAAACGATTTCAACACGTGAACTCGATTGAAAAATTCGATAGAAATATTTTCGTGCATTTTTGTGAATTCGAATCTTCGAAGGCACGAAGAGAAGTGTGAAAGATGGCCACAGAAAATGTTTACAAAGGAATAATAAATTAGAGAGAAGGTTGAGAAATGTTTGAAGTATCTGTTATATCTAGTTTGGATAAATTTCGAATTTTTATATTATCTAGAAACTCACAAAGTTCTCCGGACAAATATCAACTAGTTCCAGGTAAAAGACTCGCTACTTACGTTGAATGATTTGGCATAACTCCTCAAATTTCCCTACTTTCCGATTATACTTTAGCTCGAACTTCACTGTTGGCTACGACTTCATCGATCAATCTTGGTGCCTTCGACGCAATCGCGACTTAATCACCACGTACGCAGCAATACCTCCTCGACATCTCCGACTACGACTTCATCGATCTATCTCGATCTTGCAACCAGAATTTCCCAGTCTTCCAAACACGCGCGAGCCTTCCAAGACGAACATCAACCTAACCGATACCTCCACACAATACTCCAACCTCAAAATAAAAACCCTCAGACCAAAGAAATTTCGATCTTGGAATTCAAATTTTCCTGAAACACCCAAAACTCGCTACTAGCAATACCTCTTTGACATCTCCAACTACGACTTCATCGATTTATCTCAATTTCGCAACCAGAATTTCTCAGTCTCCCAAACACGCACGAACCTTCCGAGGGGAACATTAACCTAACCGATACCTCCACACAATTCTCCGACCTCCAAAAAACCCTCGGGAAGAAGAAACTTCGATCCACGAATTTAAATTTCCCTCAATCACCTATAACTCGCTGCTAGCAATTCATCGATCTATCTCGACCTCGCAACCAGCATTTTCCTGTCTTCCAAACACACATAAACTTTCCGAGACAAACATCGACCTAGTCGATACTTCACACAATTCTCCAACCTCTAAAAAAACCCTTA
>NIJG01000002.1:945343-966492 GCA_002201625.1 Euglossa dilemma
CGGAGCGGAGTGGAGGCGCGTGCAGCGGCGGCGGCAGCGAATATGAAAAGAAAACAGAAGCGAAGGAGACGCGGCGTGGTTGGCAAGGCTGCGACAAGGTAAAGTCAACTAACTATCCGGCCTGGAAGAGAAGCAGAACAGAGTAGCTAAGCAGAGGCGAGCGACGACGGCGAGGAAGAGCTAGGTCGTAGCGAGGCGAGGCGAGGCGAGTAGGGATGGGGCAAGCGAAGGCGCATTGGCGAGGCACGCTAAGGCAACGGGTCCAAAGTCGTCGGGACTGGAGCTGGCTCTGGTGGCGCGTTCACCTCCCGCTCGAACGCAGTACGCTCCGGACTCTCGCGCAGGCGAGATTGCACCAATCCGCTCGGTCGATCCGGCGACCACGTGCGCCACGAACGTTCCACGGGGACCGGGTGTGTTTTGGTGACGGGACCGGGCCACCGGGCCACGTGTTTTCGCCGACCGCCAGCTGCCAGCTGGCCGGAAGCCTGCGCCGGTCGCGCGCCTTTTTCGCCTCCTCCCGCCGCGGAACGAGGTGGCCTGCGATAGACGCGGACGATTGTCTCGATGGGACCTGGTACCGAGAGATTATAGGGGGAAAGGTGGAGAGACTGGCGCGGTTATAAATAGTCGTGATTATCGGGGATCCTCGGCCGTGTTAATTCGTCGGCCGAAGGATGTAGATAGAGGTGTGGTTGCTACGGAGATCGCGAAGAAGGAATTCGATCGTGGAACGATATAATTCGTGATTAAGGGTACACGTGGATGTAAGGGGCACCGACTCGTTTGTGCATGAGAATTAATAAGGGATTAATTCGAGCGTTAAGCCCCGGTTAACCATGGATCGTAAAGGAACTAAGGATCCGGACCAGTTCTGACTTTGTTGCAACCGCGTTGAAGCAACAGACGGCGAGAAGAGGGGACGCTTATGACGAGTGGTTGATAGGAGCGAGGAGAAGTTCCGCGGAGCTGGAAGGCGGATTTTTCGAGAAAACACGAGTTCCACGAGTTCTGCCTGTACGTGCTTTCGTCCCTGGCAGGCGATACGTTTCCTTCGGGTGGTCAGCTGTCAGGCGAACGTTCGATGATCGCGGTCGGGGATAGAGAATAAAAAGGTTCCTGGCTCGATTCCGTGTCGCGAGGCTAGGCCGATCGAGCGATTAGACTACGGGGAGCGGAAGCGACGTTATTCTATCCATCGACATCGTGCCGGAGCACCGAGCTGATCGCGAGAAGAGACGTTCGATAAAACGAGATTCTCTCGTCCAGTGACCAAGAGGAAACACGAATATTACGAGCGGCTCGGGCGCCTAATGCTTCGTTAGCTAAGCTTAAGCGACTGATCCAGATATAGACAGAGAGAGGGTCGGTCGGAGCCTGGCCGGGGATACGGACACGGTTTATTCGCAGGTCGTAAACGTCGCTCGATCCCGATCGGTTCTCACGGTTCGAATTAACAGCCGAGCGCTCGGTACCCGAGAGGACCTGGATCGCGCGACAAAGAAACGCAATCTCATCACCGCGGGCATCGTTCCACGTTCAGCGTGCCGAGGCGAAACCGAACGCGATGGCGAATGAATTCGGAATGGTCACGCCAGCCTGACGAGCACGAGGAATACTACGTCGACGACGACACCCATTGGCTGACTAACGATTCGGATCGAGCAGCGTCGATCGAGCAGGACTAATAGCAGAAGCCGGGGGACGAGTGGAAAAAAGGAAAACCAACGGCGGAGATAGAGGAGATCGAGGAAGGGTGGGGATTGGAAGAGGAAAAAGGCGAGCAAAGCGTACGGGCCGATCGAGAGCAGGATTGACGGGATGCAGAAGAAACGGTGGCGCGGAAAAAACGGTTAAAGAGACAGAGATACCAGGTTAATTAGATTATCGAGGATCCCGGGAGTCGAACTGGAAGGGACGGCAGCGCGACCATACATGGTCCAGAGGCCTACGAAGAAGCGGGAGCGTCGCGTGGGAGGTCGAGCGGCTTCCACGCTGGTTTTTACGCCGCTCAGGAAGACAGATTCGTGTGCTCACCTTGGAACCCACACGCCGGACGCGACTGTTAAACAGGCTGCCTCCGTGTCTCGATCGCGAGTACCGGCCGATCCGTCGACGGGCGACTTTTCCGAGGAGGACGTCGCTGGAGGATCATCCTCGATGATCGCTGATGCGTTCGAGAACTCCGAGAGCCGGACGGGTTGGATTTTGTCGGTCGACGAGACCGGGGACGAGGACGCGAGTTTCGGCGTTAGATCGCGAGTGAAAATTCGAGGGTCGTCGGCCAAGGGGCGTCGTTAGAGCCGGAATCGCGTGCCAACTTTCAATCTCTGCGCCGAATGCCCGCTACGCACGCCAAGATCGCGTTTAAAGCGGCCACCGCATCCTATAAATCCAGATTTCCGCGATTCCAGTGAACCAGTCCGCGGCCGGCCGCGTATATATGTCGCGCGGCTCCTCTGGCAGATCATTAGACCAGCGTGGAGGAGCGTTAAGAGCGATGAAAGTGTAGCGGAGCGTGTTATGCAAAACAGCGCGTCGGGGGAACCAGAAAAGCCTGATCCCGCTGATCGATCCGCTCCGCCGTCGCCGCCGCCGCCACCGCCGCCGCGAATTCGAGGCGAGCGTCCGGGAATGCGTCACTCCGACGCGGATCGATTCCATTTCCACCAGCGTTTCTACGAATTTCCAAAGCTCAACCACCGGCCCACGCTTCCACTGCACGGCTGGGGAATCGGAGATCGAGCGGAGAAGATGGTAAACGAGGAAGAATGACAGCAGTCGCTCAACTGGATCGCCGAGCTCGTACAACCGTATAGCTTGCTGCTCGAGGGCGAGGACTACTAGTCGTTGGTCCCGTACGAACTTTGATCTCTCTCCACGGCGGATTCCACGGCCTGGAATCCCTGAGAATTGAATTGCAAATCGCCGGTGGGACATGGATCGGTTCGAGAACGTTTCGAGCCTGCCGCGGTGATCGAAAGTCGAGCGCGAGCCCGGCTCGGCCGCCGAGCAAATATGTCGGTCGCGGGCACCAGGAGGCTATGCAGAGCGGGCCTAGTCGCCGTGCTGGTCACCGCGTTGTGCGTGTTGACTCTGCTCGATTCGCCGCCGCAACTCCCGGATCCACCGGCGGATCCTCCTCCCACGCCTGGTAAGCAATTTTCTCCGTTGCCGCGCGCTCCTTCGCCTCCAGCAGCGCGCGACCCTTGCCCTTTCGTTATCGCTGAACGGTTCGCAACCCGTACCCACTAACGCAAGCCTTTGCCACCTAACAATGCCCGCTTCTTTCCTATCTTTCCCTTTCCCTTTCCCTCACTCTTCCCTACCCCTTTCCAAGGCTCGACGAGCGATTAGACGCCGCCGATTCGGCGTTTTTTCCAAGGGATCCTCCTCTACAGGCAGAGAGAGAGAGAGAGAGAGAGACACACCTGGATCTCGATCGATGCCGACTGGTCGAGAGATACGTATCCGGCTTCGGTCCCTCGGACGTTCGTTTTCCGCTGGCTTGTAATTTATCGCGTCATAGTTTGTCAATTTTTACCGGGATAATTGATACCGCGACGCTGGTACCGTGTCGTTGCGTTTTTATTTCCATTCTTGTTTCTACTTTTACGAGCGCGCCTGGTGTAATTTATGGGGAAGCGTGTGCTTAGGGAAATAAAAGTGCGCGCGAAAATGAGGTGGTAGACGGCAGATGTCTAATTAAAGCGTCGCGTATGTCCTATTGGAATACGTTATCCGACCGGGGAACACGCGTTTTGCCTTGTTTCCAAAGCGATATTTCACCAGGCACGCAGCAAAGTGAATACCCCTCGCGAGAGCCTCGAATTTATTTTCCTACCTATGAAAGCGCCTCTGAGTCAAAGATCATCGATAACAGCTTCTTTAAATATGCAAATGTCCAACTTTTATCTTCTACTATATCTGCGTATTTGCATATCAAAGCTGTCTAAAGCGCGCAAGTACCCCGGTCTGCCACCACCGGCAGATTTATAAGTTTTCTGACGGGCTGATCGCCGGCTTTCGAAACGCGCCGTAAATTTCGCGAGCCGTGCGTGCCCGTCAAACACCGATACAACTTTGTTCCCGGCACTTCCACCGGAACAAACAATTCCTGGTCGGATCGAAATAACAGCCCGGGGATAACTCTCGATATCGGGAACCGTGTAGAGGATGCACAGCTCTCTTTATAGTCTCGTAAAGTACATCGTCCCGACGATCGACGTCTCGCGTTTAATCCGCGCACTTTGCCAACGTTTACGATTCGCGTCGAGCAAAATTCTTTTTCCGACGCAAAAAAGACATCGCTCGGAAAATTATCGATAACGAAAATTAATACCAATTTTCCTACTCGAAAACACGAGGTAACGTTCCACGAACGATCTAAAAACCGAGTTTACGATCTGAAGATGATATACGCGGCATTCGAGCATTATCTCGGCAAAAAGCGTCACGCGTCTTTTGCAACGTTCGTTCTGAAAGAGCGAAGGAACGTGTCCGCAGGCGTTGCGTCAAAAACAGGCTCGTCTCCGATAGATACAAAGACGCGAGTCTCGCCGGTACAACGTCTACCGGCGCATTTCGAACAAACGACGTCCCTGTTACCCGATAAATTCACCGTGGAGATACGTTTACGCGATGACAAATCGCGTTACGCTGAACGCGGCACGTAATTACCCGGCGGGCTTTATGAAATCGTAAATTTTTTTCACCGCCGCTCGTAATTGGGCGGAAAGGCATTCCCGGCTGACGCAACCGGGGAAAAAGAGCGGCGAACGAAGGTGAAAGCGACGAAAGGCTAGAGAGTGCTTTCGCTGACAGCGCGATTGATACGCGACGAGAGGAAGAGCCCGGCAGTCGCACGGAGTAATTCACACGTGGCTAGATAGCCGGCCTTCTGTCCCGAGTTTCAGCTGAGATTTGTGTTTTACTGTTCGCACTATTTCCTACCGAGCGAATACTTTCCCATCGTCGGGTCTAGCCGACAAAGAATAGGAAAATTCCGCGCGTTCCTCTCGCCGACCATTAATTCATAGTTCGAACGATTACGCTTAATCGCGTCAATTCTAACGAGCCGGCCGTTCCTCCGCCAACGACTCGTTAGATTCCCCTTTGAATAAGTTGTTGGGCCAGCAATTGCATGTAAATCGTACACTTCGCCGCGAACGCGCCCGAGTGAGAGGGATCTTCGCCAAGTTGCTCGTAAATCCAACGTTACACATCGTGACCAATGTAGCCGAACAATGAGCATCTCTCTGCTTTTTCCATCCGTGACGCGCTAAACTTCTTGTTTACGTCTCGAATACGGTTTAACGAACTCCGAGGCTAATTTACTAGCATAGAAACCGCGTTCGATTAGTCTCGAACTTTTAAACCTCTCTCGGGATAGCGTCCGATACTTAGGTTCAATCTTCCCTAGTCGGACGATTACAGTTTCACTCCGACAACGTCGAAATTATTTTCACTTTCCGACCAAGTGGATTATTCGGGGATAATCGGCAATTCGTCGTGGCTTTCGGAGAAGTTAGAACGAGATCGGAGGAAACTCTGGCCGATAACCAGTGGAAATCACGATCCACTCTATCCGGCGGAGAGCCGAGTGGAGATAATCAGCGGAGAAAAGCGTCGAAATCGAGTCTCGAGCGGAATGGCGTGCAAAAAGCCGGGCCAGTGCGGTCGTAAATCAACCGCGGAGCGGTGACACTGGCTTATCGTGGACACAAATCTTTACACGGTTCCTTGGCGGTAGCGACTTCATTAGGTGACGTAATTTACAGCTCGATTCATCCACGGATCGCCTCGACTGCCGCGCCTCTGGCTTCCCAAGCTCTTCCCTTCGGTTTCCCTTTGGCCAGTGCTATCCGATTCAGAGGGCGATCGACCGGAAAACGCGAACTGGAGGTCTTTCCGTTACGGTTTTTCAACGGCGCGGCATCTCCGTGTACCAGAGATCGGTTTCTCGCAAAGCTGGCGAAGCGTGGCACGGCCAGGAGGGAAAGGAGGAAGCCGGAGGCCGGCTAAAGGGCAGAGCGGATCGCACGCGGCATCTGAGCGTAATACGCGGTCGTTGGGTCAAGCGTAGACACAACTTTTAACGACGGTACACGGCAGGATGCATCGGCCGAGATATCGGCGACCAGCTCGGACGGAACAAATTGTTTTACACGGCAGAGGGAACGCCAGACGACCTGGCTGATCGAGGGGCGACCGTTTAATTGGTCGACCAGGCTGCTTTCGTTCGAGGATTAGCGGAAAATGGATATTTTATGCGTGCACGTGCGCGGAGTTTCGCGGGTAGACGCTGAACTTGGAAGAACGGAATTAAATATCGACGATAAACGCGCCTTCTACGGGGATGCAGGGACTCGCGAGTCTGGAATCAGCGGAAGGCTAATTTCCCAACGATCAGAGCGGACACGCGTTATTCTTCCGAGATGGCGATCAGGAAACCGTGGTCTCAATGTTCGCCACTGTTCCTGGAAGTAGGTTAGGTAGAAGATAGGTTCAAGCCTTGGCAGGATGCCGAGAAACGATATTCTTCGAAGTAGATATCGAATTTCGAAGACCGATTCGAACTTCGATGGTGGAATTCGAATTTTTATGTCGAATATCGATTTCGAAAATCAGGAAGGAATTTAGAGGGTAGTTTTTAATTTCTCTAGGGATGGAAAGAAACTCTGGAAACTCGATTCAAATTTNACTCTGGAAACTCGATTCAAATTTTGATACCCAAAGTAACTTTCGAAAATTGGACGTAGAATAAAATAAGTAGAATAAAATTTTAAAAAGCCAAATTTATGAAAATTAATAAGTCGTAGCTCAACGATTAATTGCTCGGTTTTCGAGGGGCCGAAGTAAAATTTCCAAAGTGGAATTTGTCAACGAACGTCAGCTTTGTGCAGCAGAGGACGATGAAACAGGAAGAACGATCGCGAGTAACTGTCAATCGGTGACTTTCCGTTCGCGTGTCATCCCGCGCGAGCGAATGACATATTTCACGGTGGAGTTCGATGGAACGAATGGACGGTGGCAGCGGGAGAAATTAAAATATGGCCGACGGTCGTGACTCCCGGTCGTTCGTGACTTTTGCGCGAAACGAGTTTTCCACGGACACAGCCGGCCGAAGAGCATTCGCCATTAGAGGCCAATTAACGAACGGGGCAATTGAAATTCTGTATATGTAACCAACCGACGCTCATCCGAGGTCAGTGACGCGTTTCGACGTAGCCTGAGACATGGATTAAGGAAATTGCCAAGAAATTATGGGAAGAACGATTCGGACGCGGCACGATCGTCCACTGACACGTAAACGTATTCAAGATGTACGGCGTCCGGCCTCGCTAGATGACGTAATACTTCCGTCCGGTCGGGGATCCTCGGCGTCTCTAGTTCGCCTTTCCATTCCTAGCGAACGATGACACTATATATGACCGTGGTGACTCCGAGTTTACTTCGATACCCAACGATATCGACGATTAATTATCGGTGAAGCGTAGAAATCGTTTCTGGAAAACAGCCCCGCCAAATGAAACTTAAACTTTCCAGGACCAACCGTGTACGAGTAAACGCAAACTTCTCTGTTTTGGTTCTCAAAATATCAAATATATAGTCGAAGGGAGTAAATTAGTCAATAGTTATTAAAATTCGCAAATTTTCACGAACAGTAACTCTGTGACGCACAGAGAAAACCTAGCTCGAGGATAAAAAGGTACGAGGACGAAATAAATAACTCGGATTTTCACGGGGATCGCGAGGCATTAAAATGGAAGACGAACGGGTGGAATAAACGTCCGTGGGATATTTCGGCCATAATCCGAGAGGAGAAATCGAATTACGTACGAGGGATACTCGGGCTGGCTGTAAACGCTTAAGAGAGTAGGCTGCGGCTTTCACGCGACGTAGCTTTCCATTTAATAAGCCGTATCGCGTACGTAGCTCGTTCGGAATTAATTAGCCGAAAAGCGTGCGCGGCCGCTTCCGCGTTAATGAGCAGAGCGTAGCATGCGTCACGCGACTATCACGGTCTCAATCTGGCTGACACATTTTCCAGGTGGCGAACCCCCGGGCACAAGAAGCATCGTGGCTTACTCGTGGGCGCGGAGATTGGCACTCGATTACAGACCCTCCAAGGAGTGCGACGGTAATGGAACGTACGGAACGACGTTAAATACGTTCAAGTTAGCCGACGCGAAGTGGCTCGAGACAATCCCCGGACAGCTCTTCCTGTACAGCGCCCACTTGGACCTCAGAGTGGCCGGTTACCCAAGCCTCAGGGTGATTGGCGTTAAACGTGGACCTCTGCCGACCTCCGGCCTTTTCTGCACCGTTTGGTGAGACATTTTCCCCCGACGGATTCGCCTCTTCGATTCGCCGTCACCTCTTTCTATCTCTATCTTTTTCTTCGGCTGCATCCTCCGCGTTTTTCCTTCTCTCCCGTTGGAATTTCTCCCGGTGGGAAGTTTGCGAGGTAACAACGTGTTGGCGTATCGCGGCGATGTAACGATACACTTTCGAGAACGAGTTCTGCTTTTCATTTGGCTAACGACGCTACTCGTTCTTCGGCAGAGCCAAACGAGTTCCGCGGACAGTCGTTTTAATCTAACTTCTTGCCCGGTTTCGCCAAACTTTCTTTATCACCGGCCGAGGCGGATGCAGCCGTTTCGTAATTCCGACGATTATGCAAATGCAGCAGCGTATCGGAACGAGGCTTCCGTCGATCGGGTAATCGAGAAAAGGAGGGTGTTCGCCGGTCTCTGCACTTGATCGTGCGCAGTAGTCTCATCGAGCATTTTTGCTTCTACCGATGGCGCAGGTACGAAGAGGAAGATCGAGGCAGAGCCGTGAGCGTGGAAGCGCTGGTGTCCACGATTTGGCTGGAGGAATGGGGCGAAACGGTGGACAGCTACGCGGGGATCCTCGTCGGCTGTCAATTACCACCTGACGCGGCTATCGAGCCGTCCAAGGTGTACGTAGGCCTGGAGCCCTGCCACCAGAATGCTAGTCATAGTTTAGCGATAAACGGGGAGGACAGGAACGAGACGGAGGAGCGACGCAGGCAGTTCACCCTGTGCATCAAGGGTCTGGACTTCGACGAGGACATCTCCTCCAAGATCGTCGCGTTCGTCGAGCTGCACCGCATCCTGGGCGCTGAGCTCTTCTACTTCTACGTGTTCAACGTGCACGAGAACGTTCTGCGGGTGCTCAGGCTGTACGAGCGATCCAATGTGATCAGATGGTTCAACCTCACGCTGCCGGGCGACCTGCCGAACGAGAGGCTCGCCAGGAGGCGGTTCCTCAGCGAGGACATCTGGATCAAGAGACGCATGGAGCTGATACCCTACAATCACTGCTTCTACGACAATCTTCACCGATCGGAATTCGTGCTGCCGATCGACATCGACGAGGCGATCGTTCCGGCCAGGAGAAGGAACTGGTACGAGCTGCTGCTCGATGAGAGGATCAAGCTCGGCAGGAGCTTCAAGGACTTCGCTTCGTACGCCGTCAGGAACGCGTACTTCTTTCGCGAGCTGCAAGTCAGGAACCAGACCACGCTGGAGTACAACGCGACGAATTTCCTCGCTGACCTGGATTACCTGGACACGATCAGGACCGCTTGCATCTCGCCGGAAGGTGACTCGGTGAAGAGTTTCGTCTCGACGAGGCGTGCGTTGACGGTGCACAATCATTACGCATTAACCACCCTGAACCCATCGACCAGGCGGGCGCACCACTTTGACCCGGAAGACGTTCTCAAGCATCATCACAGGGTCTGCGACGAGAGACATCTGGACTGCGAGCTTCTGATGGAGGATGTTACGGTCGACGAGTCCGCGCTCAGGTACGCGGATGAGCTCAAGAGGAGGATGAGGCTGTTCTTCGGCGACCTCAACGCGTTCGAGTAGCAGGGATACCGATGTACATAATAAAGTATAATTAATTGATCGCGGCGTGTTTTATTTCTACTTTGCATTCATCCTTTTTGGGGGTAGAAAGCGGAGATCGAAGAAGAGGGATTCTAAGGTAAGTATCGTTTCTCGTGATCTTTACCATCCGATACAGTTTTACTCCGATACCATTGGAAAAGAAGAAATTTCTTCAAGAAATTTACGCGTTAAATTGCAAAAAAGAGCGCGCAAAAAATATTCAATTACAACCGCTAATGATCCCGTCATATTTCGTTCCTCCTTTCGCTGCTCTGTACGCGAGCTGGAAATATTTAAACCGACATTAGATATTAGCAGATAGCGTTTGGCGAAATGAGAGCTGTATAATTAAAACGGAAGATTACGCGAAACTGGAGGCACGAACGAGCTATTTCAGCAATGCACCTCGGGCATTACCTCTGGGAAATAAGATAAGAAGACAATGCGGCGTTTTCAACTTGTAACCAACGCGTCGTCCCTAAAAAGATCAAACGGTGGGTGAAATTTCTCGCAGGCCGCGCGATAGCGGCAACAATTCATACCGGTCTCAAGAACATACCTGGCCTAATTAGAATAAAAAAGGGGGAGAGAGAAAAAAACACCCTCCTGACGGTGCCACTAGTGATACGATAATGAAACGCACTCATGGGAAATTTCCACCCCGCATGGCACGCCTGGTCGTCCTGTTTAAGCCCGACGCTCTCCAATTACCATTCTTCCGCTACCAAAACGAGAAAATCTATTCAGCCCTTTATTTCCGCGAAGGATATCACGGAATTATTACCGAGGCCTCCCGTTCCGACCCCATAAATCGGTGCCGTTGACCTCGTTTATCGCGCCATTTTCCCTCCCTGACACGGAAAAGAAATCATACTTATCCAATTCTCTCTCGCATCTCGGGCATCCCTTTCATTGCCGAGCGTTTCCATAAAGAAGCCGAACAATATTGTAAACGCGTATTATACCCCCCCGTCGAATTTCCATGAGGAGCCATCATCGCGATAGTTCGCCTTTTACGATTCACCGTCGTCCGTTCTACACCTCTGCGAGCCTCGCGTCTCTCCTTGGAGAAGAGGAGAGGAGAGGAGGGACGATGGAGAGAAATTCGACGGAGGAGAAACGAGGTGCTTTTCACGACGTTCGGGGCAGCGTTTACAGTGGTAAACAAGGGTTGGATCGTGCGCAATTCGAAATCCTGCGCGGCCCACGGCCCTAGATAAATTTTANACAAGGGTTGGATCGCGCGCAATTCGAAATCCTGCGCGGCCCACGGCCCTAGATAAATTTTACGACTCGCATAAAGCGACGTAGAAGCACCGGCAAGGTCATAACGAAGTTTAATAGCTCATGAGCAAAGCGTGTCCCGCGCGGTTGTTAGACCGACGCGCAGATAAGACGGAATGTTATTTGGAGAAGAGATAAGTGACTTCCGACGTCGAGCTTCCCTCTCTCGCCTCGTTTCTCTTCCTCTGGATTTCCTACTCGGCTGGATGTTACACGAGGAGCTGCTGATCCTTCCGCGTCGATATTCCCTCGCGCGAATCCTCTCGCGCGAAACCCCCAACTAGCGGGGTGGAAGCTGAGGAAGAAGCGTGTGGAGCTCGAAAAGAATACGGAGTTCGATGGAAGGGCAAACTTGAAACTACGCCTCTGGGTAGGTATGCTTCTTCGCGTGGAATCAAGGTTCAGCCAGGGGCGGATTGATTGGCTATTGTTTCGATGGACTGGCTGCGAATTCGAGATGAGGTCCGGTCGAAGAGGATCAATCGCGTTAATACGTGTTTTTACCCTTTCACGGGATTACACGGTTTTAGAAGTAATAAACGTCTAAATAATACCTTTTCGAATTTTTCCATCCTACGATTCTTCCTACGATCCAGGATATTTTGCATAATGCGGGATATACCTTTGAATATTTCTCGAATATATCTAATTTGCGAGATTGTTTTACCGCGTTACGCACAATCGAAGCTGTACACGCGTGTCTTCGAAGAGTTAAGGATCATATATATTTTATCGTCTGTTTATTCGCGTACCATCAATGCTGCCGTGTCTCTATCTGGTTTCTAGATCGTGGTGCGTCGGACGTTGGTAAGCAGGCGTCGCGATTTATATCCCGAAGAAAAAGGAGCGTAGGAGTTGTTCTTAGCACAAAGGCCAATTTACCGTCCCGGGAATGCCTTCCAGAAAACAGAAGGCTGGTTCTACACGTATCCAGCAGCGCGTGCAATTTATCGCTGGAACACGTAGAAAGTCAGATTCGAGGCGATCATTCCGCGAGCTCGCCGTGAAAACTGTATCACTAGATCTGGAGTGTACACGGAGCACGCATGTACGACAAACTTCTGTAATGTTCCTAGCAGATCGTTTGAAAGCAACGACTTTACACGCGCTACGAGTTTAGTCCGCATTATCGAGATAAGCGTTATTTACTCCCGTTCCTAGCGTGATGGCGGCTACTAACTAATGATGAAGATGTAGATAAATCCCTCGCGTTCATTCCGCGTCAACGCTTCAATTTAGAGTCGCTTAATGCTCCGATTCATCATACCATCTCGGAGATAAAGAATCGCGATAGGACACCGGTGTAAAAATCACCGAAACTCGACTTGCCGATTTCTTTCTCTTTCGTTTAACGCCTGGTTAAACGGGATTTTCGACGAATCAATACCCTGTCACTCGTCTAAATCCGAAGCATCGGGTTGTAACGTTATGAGGAACGTGTTTACAGAGGACTAAGTTTGTGAATCGTTAGAGTTATTGGATTACGGATTGCGGAAAAACGAAATATTCGACGAATAAACAACGATCACTCCTTGAGATGAAATTTCAACGATTTATCTCATTATCGACGAATTACGACGAATTCTCGAGGCTTCGAAAGAAGTTGACAAAATTTACTCGTTAAATTACTCCGTCACACTAGTCAGACCCGTAAAATTTGAGGTTTGAATCTTAGACAATAACGTATTTACTAATTTTCGACTGACTCTAAATTTAATACTAACATTTCTCTATTACAGAAGTATGTTTACAAGCAATAACACTAGCTCAGTGGGTACCCAGTACCTTAGCGGAAGATCCCTATATATCACTAAGAACTTTAGTCGCATCTGGTATTTGTCGCCTATCGCGTCCCTCCAACACAGGAATCACCAACGAAATATAGCTATCTATTAATTAACGCTAAACTGAAGCGATGCCATGGTTGCTCTCTTATTTCGACACGCTAACTCGACAAATCCGATCCCAGAACAGATCCGAATCTCCCCTACCGAACCTTTCCCTTCGTGACTCTCGTTTAGTCGGTTTCACGGCTGTCAGATCGGGCGCAGGAGCAGTCGGCGAGCCTGAAAGGGTTAACGAAGTAAGCGAGTCTAGGTGAACGGCACGCATCAAGATCGACCCAGTTCCGGATAATAATAAGTCGCAGCAAGTGGAACGGATCGGCCGGATAACGTATCGAGGCAGTGGTAAGCACGGGACGACCGCTAGCTTGCACGCAGAGAGAGGGCAGGTAACGCGCGCGAGTAGACGTTGGCACGCACGCTCTCTTAAATCCCGTTCTTAATTTTTGCCCGCCTCCAGATAAGCGTGAACCACCGCGGCGTACTGCACGGGCATCGGCCCAGTCCCGGTTAACCCCTTGACGACGGGATCGCTATCTCCTACGGACCCCGCGTTTTTCACGTGCCCCTGCCATCGGTGTACGGCCTGTTCCCCGCAACTCGTCGGAGTTATAGACGCTGCGCTGATCGAGATAGGCGAAACTTTTCGGTGGGGAAATTAAACGATGCTTTATCTTCCGAGTCTCTGTATCGCTTTCGCGTATTTTTAATTTTTTTTTTTCTCTTTCTTCTCAAGGTTCGCGTAGGTACTTACATCACGGGGTTTTGTTTTAGACGATATTTTCTTTGAGTCCTGCGATGAATTTTTTAGAGTTTTTTAGATGGATTCGTTTAATAACATGGAGGTGATGTGCTCTGTTTATCGTTAACTTCGAATTTGGGGTACTGATGAAAGTTGTACGATCGTGAGACGAATGATATTTCAGAGATGGGTTAATTTATCGAGTTAAGCTGGAGAGCATTTCAAGCGATTTACGCGTCACGTTGTTCACGAGAATGATCGTTTCATTCCCGGCAACCCCTCTTGAACCCGGCTCGATAAAAGGACCGTTTTTACCGGGCTGCGGGTAATAAAAAAGGACGCATTAATCAGCACGCGACAACCAATACAATCCGACGGCTGGCAGAAAAGCGTTTTATTCGCGAAGTTACTCGGGAAGGGGGAAAAGCAAAGCCACAAAGACGGCTCGCGGACTAAGCGAGGCAAGAAAATGGACCCCGAGATATTACCGCGAAGATCGTGATAAATCTTCGGGCAGATAAATGCTCTGGAATTTATCATACGGGAACTGATCTCTAAAACGTACCTAGTTTTAATTTACCGGAGAAACAGATCTCGTTACCGTGTAATCTTCCTCGCCGTCACGCATATGTAACGCGCAACGTGTTACAAGAATGGGAATAATTACCAAAAATCTTCGCGATCTTAACAGTGGAACTGGCAAAGTTCCTGGTGGTTTACACGATTCAATTACACGACTCTTCTTAAGTTTTGTACACGCACATACAAACTCCTAGAGTTTCATTTCGCTAAGTAAACGAATTAATAAATAAATAAACAATATACTTAATTATTCGTTGTAAACCAGTAATTTCACTATTTCCATAGAAAAAAATCTCATTATCCTATAATTTCGTTCACCATAACGCATATGTCACGTCTATCATATACGAATAAAAATAATTACCAAAAATCATAGCGATTTTAAAACAATTTTACATAATTCCTAAAACAATACCTAATTATTCCTATGCTAGTCTTTTCCTCCCTATTCATTGGTGAAATAAACAAGCAAATAAATAAACGATATACTCGATTAATCTTGACAAGCGCGTAGCGGCGCCGTAAATAATACGCGCGTATCCTAAAACCGGGCGGGAAGATTCAGCGCGAAATTTCATCGTCGCGACGCCCGTCGTCGAATCACGCCGCGCTTCAAACGAAGCCATTTAACGCAGACGAACGAGCACGCAGCCCTGGCCGAATGAATCATTTTCAATTTAATAGGAATTCCTTTGAGATACGCGCGTTTCGTCGCCGAAGCAGGCCGTCTTAAATTAATACGCGTGTAAATCATTCCGCGTGCGCAAAGCAGGAAGCGAGCTTTGGCCATTTTTTCCTCCTTTTCCCGCGCCACCCATCGCACCAACCCCTTGCCACCCCTTGCCACCCCGGGCAGCCGTTAGTTACGAGCATTTAGATGGCATAGCGGGCGCGAATTTACGACGAGCAACACCGGCGACAGACGCGTCTGTTTCCTCCTCCCCGCGGCTGACGCGCGCGTTTCAGCACCGTTTTCTTCGGCCCCGCGACGACCGGCGTCGTCGCACGTGGAATTCGCTATGCATCAAACGAGCTAATGTCCTCCCGGGGAATCGCTCGCTCGTCGCCTCGAACGCTCGTATTTCTCACGCGATTTTCAATTTAAGCCTCGATCCCGAGTTCGAGTTTTTCTAGAAAACGAATTTTTTCTTTTCTTTTCCTTTCGTTTCCTTCTTTTTCTTCCCTCTCGCTCGTTTCCTGCGCGCAGGTTTCCCCGTGGTTCGTCTCTCTGGCGATTTAAACGAATTTTTTTAACCGAACGAGAAATTTTTCCAGCAGCGATTTTTCTCCCTGTTTTATTTTTTCCCTTTTCGTTTCGATTTAAAAAGAATACTCTTTTTGTCGGGAAAAAATTGGGAAGTCGACGGATCGTCGCCGTGGGCGATATTTCGATATCGATTTCAATTTGGACGCGTTTAGAAACGGTTTTTCTATCTTTTTGTTATTCTGTCCATCGTTCGTCTTTCTTTTTCGGAAAAAATTCGCGTGGAGTAATGGAGCGCGGTGGAAATGGATAAAATTTGTGTCTTTTATTTTTTCCGGGGGTTTTAGAAGGTTTTTAAAGGCGGAATGCATAGTTTGTGGAATATTATCGCGCGTTACAGGAAGTGGCTTGATCTACGACCTCGAAAGGTTACAATGCAATTCTCATTGAGCGTAATTGCGCTTTAACGGGTTCGAAAGAGAATATAGGACGTGTCGGAATATGAAATGCGTACTTCGTTAAAGGAAAGGAGGTATTAAAGGAGAAGGAGTCACGCAATTTAGTAAACCACCGTGCTTGATCGCAATCTCTCCGGTTGCATAAAAACAGTACACTGGTTGCTTTTATATCGTTGCTCTAATTTGTCTCCTTACAATGTCGTATTTAAATACGCGGCTATTCATGTGCGCACAAAAGGCAGTGTGTGAAATTAGGAAACCATTATCACCCATCTCGTAAGCACTCCCTGCTGCTTCTCGCGGATGGCTTGTGAAAAGTTTAAGTGACAGCCAGTAATTTCATACACTACCGACCATAAATTAAGTTATAATAAGCAGAAAATGTAATTACACCGCGCACAGGCGTATTAAAAATACATAATTACATTTTCCAATGTTGTAACGTATTAAACACCTCTATCTATACAGGTTCTACGTGTCCTATCGAAGCACCTCGTCTCAAATTCAATTATCATAGAATATGATCAAGCGTATTTGCTTCGTCCCTTAAAAATCCCTCAAATAAAAGAACACAAAATATCCTACGTTAATTTTAATTTCAACGAAATGACAATTGTCATTCAGTCAATGAAATACCATAAACGCCATAAATTTCAGGTAAATTCGCGTACGCGATTATTTTCTTGCCATCCCTTGCAATTTCCGAAGAAACACGCTTTAAATAACTACGTTAATTTTAATTTCAACAAAACGTCATCCATTCAAATAACGAATACATTGAAATACCGTAAACACAGTTTCAGGTAAATTCGCGTACGTAATAATTTCCTTGATATCCCACGCGATCTCCCCAAACTGTAATACCTCAAACTCGTTAAAAATTCAAATTACAAACCCGAATTAACTCACCCCGGAATCCGCACCATAACCGACTCACCCCAACTGGGCCAGTGGATCCATGAAAACCGAGAACCGTATGAAACGGTGATCGGGATCGTAGAGCCGACTGGATCGCCGATAACATCATCGCGGGCAATCCTTTCCTGAGCGAGCGCATTTTTACGACCTTCCACCCTTCCCTAAAAATCCAGGTCGCTCGATGTGGAGGGCGAGCCGTGTGTCTTGCCGACGCCTTCACCCTCTTTCGCCTCATTTACCGACGCCCTTCCCTCTCATAACTCATTGTCCTCGCCTCGTGCCGCGTCTCCCTCGGATCGACGCCGTACGCGCCCTCGAGCAAGCCACGCGTCCTGAGGGCAGGTCAGTGTCACGGGCCAACCTCCCATCAACCTCCATCGATCCATTGTCTTCGCCATGGATTGATTCTTCGCCATTTCCCGCCTCGCTTTTCTCCCCGTTCGCTCTTTTACGCCTGATCGATGCCCTCTCGCTCGTCCATTCTCGCTTCCACGACGATTAGTCCAAGGATTTGGCCGAGTCGCTCGTTCTCGCAGACCAAGTTACGCGCGGGCACGATTAGCTCATAGTTCTGCCCCATTTGAACGCGATTCTCTCGGTCGTTCGTCGTTCGCGTCGATAAAGCCAAACGAAATTAAACGTATTTCGAGTCCGACTGTTCCAGAGACAGCTTTATCGTCCTCCCCTTCGTATTTCCGTCTCTTCGACAAACTATATATACACGACCGACCTATCTACACGTAACGTGCCTGCGAGACACCTTGTGTTTACTCTGATCATCCGGGCCGTAAAACGCAGCCAAAAATGGCCAGAGCCGAACCCACGCGCTCCATTCGAGGAATTCCGATTACGCGTTTCACCGGAAAGCACCGATTGCGATCGAGTCGAGACGACGCTTCTCGACGCGCGATCCGCGTTCGAATAAAGCTCGTTTTCCGGTGGTCAACCGAAGGGTAGTAAAACCGTCGCGACGTCTAGTGCATCGTCCGCGTCGAATCAATCGCGGGTAACTCGATCTCGCGGGGATCGTAAAGATCGCGCGTAATGGCGGAGTCGGTTGCGGACTTTGTGCCATATCCGATTCGACGAGTTCGAAGATTCGCGATTGCCGGAAGTAAGCGGAACGGCGATCTCGAGAAGCGGCGTAAAGATGGCGGATAACGACGGTGGAAAGTGGAGAGCGGGAAAGGTCGCGGCGCGACAAGGCTGGTCGGTGGACGGGAATTTTATGGACCAGCGTTTTACGACCGTCGAGCTCGCGATTCCGCTCGCGAGTCGGACGCGTTCGACGCGCTGCGTAACGAGCGGCGTCGAGGGAACGAGACGCGTTCCGCGAGAAGCAAGAGCGGGGTTTTTGTCGCTTCTCATTAGCACGCGAGCGTTTGAAATTCGTGGCGAAATGCACCGGGAAAAGAAACCCTCGGAAACGGCGGCTTGGCGATTCCTCGAATATCGCAGGCATGCGCCCGCCATTGGGAAGAGGGAGACAGCGAGCAAAGGAGAGGGAGAGAGAGGGAGCAAAGAGGGAGAGAGAGGAGAGGGTTGGTGGCAAGTGAGCAGCACGTGCGTAGCAGTCATCCTGGCGCACTCGCCAGGACCGCTTCTTCCTTTTCAAACAATCTTTTTCCACGCTGACACTCGGTCGTTTGTCCGCGTTCCGCGTCTCGTCGCCGGCGATTCGTCGCTCTTCCCCGCGATTACCTCCCAGTGCTGGTAAATAATCGGGAAATCGTCCGTGTTTCCACCGCGACCGTCTCGCGACGCCTCTGCGCCGTGTCACACCGTGTCGGGGATACAGTGAGATTTCCGTGGCAAATCGCGCGGAGCCGTTGAAAAATGCAGTCGTTTCGCTGGAGTCGACCACGCTCTTTCGACCGGGATCACGGAAACAATAGCAGCGCGCGGGGCAAATTTATACTCGACGAGGAAACCCTTTTATCCGTCGCCTCTGTGTGGATAAGATCAGTGGTCATCGCGCGGGAAGCTCGATCCTCGCCGGTCAGATCGATCGGGATGCCCGGTTCTCGCTGGACCGCTCGATCATCCGGCCGGTGCGATTCGTAGACGGTCGATTCGATGAGGAAACGTCCGAGAGATGACCGTGCGCGAGGAGGACCGGAAGAACATGAGACACAGCAGCTCTTGGCCGGATCGGGCGCCGCAGACGGTGAAAGTGCGCGTGGATCCGCTGTCGCGCGCCTTCACGATCATACCGACGATTCGCGAGAGCCTGCACCCGGTCCCGGCCTGCACTGCGACCGACTGGATCCACGAGATCGCCTTCCTCGATCATGGCGGCTCGTCGTCGGTCGACGCGAAACGACGCTTCGCATCGAGCACCAGAACCACCGAGCGGAATGGCCCCGATGAATTAGGGGAAACTTTCGAACTACGCACTCTGGTACCTGACGTTATGAATAAAAGTTGCGCAACTGCCATCGCCGGGGACGATGGACGAAGCGGCGAGGGTCGTAACAGCCAGCCAAGATTGCCTTCGGCCCTCTCCGCCGAGCAAACTGCCAAAGATCCTCGCGCTGGCGACAGAGACACGTCCGACTTCTCTCCGATCGACCAGGAACGTAAGTCGATACCGCAGCTCCAAAGAAACGACGCAAACGGGACGAACTCGGGATTGGAATCCATCGGAATAGCCTCGAGTCTCTTGGACGTTCCGAGCCAAGTAGAAGCTCCGAAAGCGGACTCGCCGCCTCTGCAGACGATCGTCGAGATCGAGACTCCGAAACGAAACGATCCTCGCGAAACGAGAGACGAACCGCCGGTGTTCTCGCGAGAGTCCACCCCGAGGAGGACACCGACGCCGCAAATCGAGATAGTGGACTACGACGACATCACGAGCTACGGTGTTCCGATCGAGCGAGTTGTGCAGCACGCGTGTCCGAAATGCACGTCGGAAGGGCAGCTCCGGGAGCGCGTGGACCCGTTCCGATCGCCGGTGTCGCGGCGGAAAAGCATGGACGGCCGGTGTCAGGACGGCAAGCCGGAAACGGTCCGTAAATATTCCACGGCGGAGGGTAAAATGAGGAACAGCTGGCGTAGGATAGGAGCGAGCGGTCTAATTGGAGGCGCCAGGAATAGGGAGCGCGAGAGGCTGGCGCGGAAGAGGAACGGCAGCCCGCTGTGTAGGCCGACCAGCGAGGTGAGGAAAGAGGCCACCCTGAGGAGGCACTACTACCCGGAGGGAGGCTGGGGCTACGTGATCGTGACCTGTTCGACTCTCGTCCATTTCCTCGGGATCGGCTTGCAGCTCGCGGCGCCTGGCAGCTGGCACCTGACCGCCGAGCTCAAGTTCCATCAGCCGGCCCTTCACAGCGCAGGTAAGTCCTCTTGCCTTTCTTTTCAGACCGGTCGAACAGAGACGGCAAGCTCTCGTGGCCGTGGCCGAGCGTCTTGCTTAATTGGCCGTTGCTTAATCGAGCCAGACGTCGTTTATCTTAATCGGAAGCTGGAACGCCGAATCGGGGAATATCGGTATCGATAGCGGAGGCGTCTCGCGCGAATTCGGGAGCCGACCAATCGGCTGATTGCGCTAAGTGAAAACCTTGTCGGGAGATAGGATCCGGCGGCGGTTCATAAATCAAACGGTTTTTACGCCGCGGTTCCCTTTTTTTTCCCACGCTGCCGGCCGGCGCCAATGATCGGCCTGCGATCGGCCGGTGATCGTTACGCCGAGACGCTGCGCGCTCCGGGATGCGAAATTACCGTACGAGAGAGGCTCTCGCGATAAGGAACGCCGACAGGTGCCGGTCTAGACGGTGGTAAGCGATAGGCTAGGTCGTTTTCCTGCTAGGACTGCCAATTTCCCGCGTCTTCGATCGCGTTTTCGTTACCGTCATCTCGCCTGGGATATACTCGCGCGAGAGCCGGTTGTTAAGAATTCGCGGACGAGAATCTTCCTCGGTTAAAGGTCGTATCGGAACGGGTATCTCGAGACGGGATAAAACCGTCCCGTCGCGGACTTCTCCGGGATTCTTCCAGGATTCTTATAGGATCGCGGATCGGTCGGCGAACGACGGTAGAAACGATTCGTCTCCGGTATCAACCGGTCCCCGAAACCCCGATTCCCTTATAGCGAATCAGCTATTACGGTGGATCGTTTGTTTTCGCGCTGTTTTCCCTGCGCAGCCCATTTAAATACCACTGGCCGGCTCGGCAGGTTGCGCGTTCCTCGAC